>JAEIFX010000598.1:0-137074 GCA_018904325.1 Drosophila murphyi | reverse complement strand
ACAGCCAACAGATTAACAGTAAGTTAATTGGTAATGGCAGCAATACGCTTGGCGCTCGAATTGACCGCTTCAATTTCAGTAGGCACTGGCGATCACAATTTGAGTGATAGTGTAGCCGCCCTTGCACAATTAGCTTATGGCAGCCAGCACGTTGCGGGAAGACGTAAACTTTCCAGCCAATATTGGTGGGCATGCACTTTACGCCGTCTGTTATATTGAATTCTTTTAATGAATATCAATACTTGAGCGGTACTATGGCGATGCCGCCGTTATTTTTTTCAGCCAATAATCAATGCACACGTGTCAGTTGCCGAAAGCCAAAAAAAAAAACTTTCGGAAGCAAGTAATGTAGCCGTCGCTGCCCACAGATGCTCTAATTCAGAGTTGCTAATTAGGTCGTAAGTGCTGTGAAAGGCTCAGCATCATTGGCGATCAGCTGTTTTTAAATCCCTTTTGCACGCTGATCGTTTTTTTTTTTTTTTTTTTGGTTTTTTGTTTTTTGTTTTTTACAGTCCCGTCACAGAACGTTACCAGTGCGAATATGTACCTACACCCTAAGGTGGTTTTCTTCCCTGCACCACCTGGCTTCTTCTGTATCTTCTTCTCCTCCATTTTGGTGTTGCTGTTTCATCTGTGGCTCGTCTTTTTTCTGCAGCTGTACATCGGCACGTGTAACAATGAGCTTACTCTCAGCTGCCTTGTATACCGGGCAGCCCTTATAACTGGCCACATGTGCACCCTTGCAGTTGGCGCACTTTGCCGACGACTCCCTCAACTTCTCGCACACCGTTGTCATGTGGTTGCCGGCACACTTCAGACACATAAATGGTTGCTTCTGTCCAAAGGCCTGACAACGGTGGCACTGCACGGGGTCCAGGCGCCGCACATGCTCCTCGATGGTCACTTGTTGGCATCCAATCCGTGTAATTTTATTTTTTTTTTTTTTTTTTTTTCAGAGGAGGGGGGGGGATTTCATCTTAAACAAATTTATGTACTTGCCAGTAAAACGGTTCTTTATTGGAGTGGCGTACAGGACGGTGTATCCCAACTCACCAAGCCGGCTCTTCAGCCACTCAACAGAAGTTGAGTGGTGAAGGTTGCGGATGACAACCCTTAAGCCTCGCTTTGACCTGACCTGGTGAGTTTACATCTGTGTTTCGTCCTCAGTCAGTGTCTTCAAAACTAAATTGTAAGTGTCCATATCCTTACAAAGAATCCTCACACCATTTCCATGCATACACTTCATGGTAAAACCACTAGCATGCACCAACTTGTTTAGCTTGTCCATCATTGATTGAATGTCAGTCACATCCGACAGGAAAAATTGGTGGGATCTACTGTGGTGCCCCAAAAATTAGCTCCACCTAGCTCAATTCTACCACCAGCATCTCCATCCTCTACAGTATTCATATTAATTGCGCCCATCTCGGGCGTATTGGGAAGGGGGCTCCCACTCCTTCTCTTCTTAGGCCTAGGCTGACATGAGCTGCTATCTTCGGCAGCATCCGGCGAAGGCATGGCGTCACATAGGGCTGCTATGGCTTCGTTCGACATCACGAAGTCAGAGGAGGCCTCACGCTCCAACCTCGTCCCAGCCGCAGCAGCAGGCTTCTGGACCTTAGGGCGCTTAGTGGCAGACACCCGCAAAATAATATCGTCGTCCAATAGCGATATCACAGAATCCGAATCGGTGTCAATATCAGAGTAATCCTGGTCGTCATCATGTGTATCATTCCAAATTGTGTTTGATGGCTGCTTGGTGGCATCGCATTTAGACCAATTGGCCTTGACTAAGACCTGTTTCGGCGCCACCGGAATTGGCGGCCAACCAGCATTGGCTGATGGAGAGTCGCAGCTCACAGGTCGTCTCCGAAGCGACAGTATAACCTGTGAACTAAATAAGAACAGAGGGTTATGTGTTCCAGTCAAGCAGCCGTGCCAAAGCCTTGGCAGATATGCCTTGGATTAATCTGACGTGTTGTCCTGTTTGGCAGTCAGGGGTGAGCCATGCAGTATGGCTTGTCTGTGTACAGCATCATAATGTGTTCATTTATTTTATTTCAGCAGACGGAGTTAGCGCAGAGGCCATTACAAGTGACAGGGCAGACATCTCTATCAACTTTTTCTGGCGTGCGCTGTGCTGACGTCGAGCGATAGAAAGCCAACTACATGTAGATTTGATTAATGTAGTTGGTACTGCGAAAGCTCAATGAAGTTGAAATTGCGAAAGATCTGCTGCGTTATGATTGCAAATACAGGCTTCGGCCAGAGTTGCGTACGATGTCATCGAGTTTGTTGTTATGTTTTTTTTTTTTTTTTTTTTGAGACATTAGACGCCTTTTGATGTACCGCAAAACGTTTGAGCACATTTTCACTATTTATCGGATCAGTTGTTGCATCAACAACACCAGCAGCCACAGCGCCAGCAACATCAGCAGCCCCCTCTGCAACAATTTCAGCAAGTGCAGCAGTCTCATCTGTACCATTAGCACTCCCAGCTCCTTTTCGACAGTCTTATGTCAAAATTCGACAAGTTTAGTGAGACTTTAATGGCCGTGATGAGCCTCTTGCACGCTGCACTCGCAAACAGATTAGCCAAATTGGGTTGCGCATTGGCGTGTGGAACTCCAATGGCCTTACAAATAAAGCCAATGAGTTGGATTTATTTTACATTACAAGTTCCTGATTGCTGGAGACAGGAATGCTCAACACCATCTCTGGGGTGCAGCGTTGGACACTCGCCGTGGGATTGCGCTTGCGGATTGCGCAAGAGACTCCAACTTCAAAGTACTTTCCACGGGAGGTGCAACACACTACTCGTACGGCAACCATATGACAACAGCAATTGAGTTTGCTGTCTACGCTGGGATCTGGTCTGACTGTCTTGGTATATCCGAGAGATTTGAGCTTAACTCCGATCACATCCCTTTGATCGTTGAGTACAGAGTGGCTGCAGATCTGAATGCTCCTAAGATACGTTTTCTGCCGCGCAAGGCAAACATCACCCGATTCCGGCAGAGGTTGAATCAGCTTGTCAACTTGAACATGGAGCTGAGTTCACAGGCTGATATTGACGACGCAGCGGAGTTATTCCTGCGTAATCTTAACGTGGCGGCGGAATACTCCATGCTTGACCAACTACCTTGTTCGCCTCCCAGTCCAACTCAGCCTCTTTTAAAACCAGAGGTTTTGGATCTGGTAAGGCACAAGAGGGTTGGCAAAAATTCCTCAACTGAACCCTCCACGAGGGTGCCGACCGGAAATAGCATCACAGTGGTCCTGCAAGGTACCGATGCTAGCTAAGACTCGTGTCCCGAACCTTAGACAAGAACTGTACCCATAGTCTTGTCGCTGGGAAAGGAAGATATAAGTATGCCTCTAGCTACCTGTAGGCTCAATATCAAGGATGAGTATAGGCGCAGGTCATGCAGAAAATGGTAAAGTGCCACCTGCGCCCGCATAGCACACCAGACGTGGCCAATTATAAACCCCAAGCGCAGCAAAGAGCTGTGCAGTCTAAGTCGGACCAACTGCTCTGCAGTGATCCGGGCTCTAACTGGGCACTGGCTGGTCGGCATCCATGCCAACAGACTCCAGGCGCCACACAATGACTTTTGCAGAAGCTGCAAAGATGAGGAAGAAGTGGAATCCGTGGAACACTTCTTCTGCCACTGCCAGCACTTGCTAGAAAAAGGCTGGAACTCCTGGGAAACTACTCCCTAACTGTTTTATCGGAGCTCCGACACATGAGACCGGCCAAGATAGCAAAGTTTATAAACGCATCTGGCTGGTTAAATGTTTGAATGTCATAAATGCTTTGGAGGCACGACTACAGGAGGAAACCCTCCTCTAGATCCCTCCTTTCGGTATCACAACGGGCCAAATATGGCCTAAGTGTGTCAGCCCATCGGGCTGACAGCCGTTATAACCTAACCCTAAGGCACAAGAGAGCACTGTGTCGTCAATATATGAGCTCACGCAATCCGTTGGATCTAAGGGACATTATGCGAGCTGCGTACGAACTGCGAAAGCTGCTGTTTGACATTAACAGCAAATATTTCCAGGATATGCTCCGCAATGCCGATCCCAATAAGTATCATGGATTCAATTTGTGGAATGCAACGCGTTGTGTCAAGCGGCAGTCTCTCTGGCGGATCCCCATTTCCGGATGAGCTGGAAGGTCGCTTCACGCCTTTTGCACTTGCATCACCCAGCCAGGTACAGGATACTGAAAAATTTGTAAATGCAGATCTCGATCTTGTACAACCGATCACACCTATCGCCCCTGGTGAGGTCCGCTTACAGATTCACAGGCTTAAGTCCACTAAGGCCCCTGGATATGATGGCATTGACGGCAGAGTTGCTAAGGCCCTCCCAGAGAAGGGAGTGATGTTCTTGGTGCTACTTTTTAACTCCATGGTTCGCATCCACCACTTTCTCACTCTGTGAAATTGTGGTGGATGCATTGCTGTGATTGCAATGATTCCGAAACCTGGCAAGCCTGATAATCTTGTCTCGTCATATCGACCGATAAGCTTGCTGTCCACTTTCTTCAAGATATTTGAAAAAATATTTCTGTGAAGATAGTCGGCAGTAAGTGGATTCCAGAGGGCCATTCCTGATCATCAGTTTGGCTTCAGGCATCACCATGGTAAACCAGAGTAAGTTCATCGAGTGGTACAGCATGTCCTCGAGGCATTGGAAAATAAGCAGTACAGCTCTGCCGTCTTTCTGGATATCCAGCAGGCATTTGATCGCGTATGGCAAGATGGCCTCCTTTTTAAGCTTAAGTCCTTGGTACCATCGGCGCAGTATTTACTGCTCAGGTCTTACTTACTTGGCCGATCTTTCATGGTAGAAGTTAAGGGCGAGCGATCAAACATCCGCCGCATTAGAGCGGGTGTATCGCAGGGTAGTGTCCTTGGACCTGCCTTGTACACTTTGTACACCGCGGACTTGCCGATCCCAGTAGCCACAAACACGCTGCTTGCCACATACGCGGATGACACTGTGTTCCTTGCTAACTCCACCAGTGCTTGGAGAGCAGCTGCGGTTACGCAGGGGTTCTTGGATGGCTTTAGTACTTGGACCAACCGGTGGAACATCAACGTCAACGGGAGCAAGCACTGCACGTTTGCGATCAGGAATGGTAACTGTCCAACTGTTCGACTCAGCAACATGGTCATACCTCAAGAGAACCATGTTCGCTACTTGGGTATGTATCTGGACAGGAAACTTACCTGGCACAAACACATCCATATCACGGCAGCCGCGTGTAAAAAAAAAAAAAAAACGAAACTCAACTGGTTGCTGAGGCCATCCAGCAAACTCAGCTTGAGCAACAAGCTGCTGGTGTACAGGAGCATTATCGTACCCACATGGACATATGGGATTAAATTTTGGGGCACCGCTGCAAAATCTTGGATAAACCAAATTCAAGTCTTGTAGAACAAGGTGCTCAGAGACATCTCTGGTGCCCCACCATAAGTGAGTAACAGGACGCTGCCCAACGACTTCGCTCTACCGACAGTCACACAACAAATTAACCGATATACGAGTCGGTATAATGACCGGTTGCATAACCACGTCAACCCAGTCACATCCGACAGAAAAATTGGTGGGATCTACTGTGGTGCCCCAGAATTAGCTCCACCTAGCTCAATTCCACCACCAGCATCTCCATCCTCTACAGTATTCATATTAATTGCGCCCATCTCGGGCGTATTGGGAAGGGGGCTCCCACTCCTTCTCTTCTTAGGCCTAGGCTGACACGAGCTGCTATCTTCGGCAGCATCCGGCGAAGGCATGGCGTCACATACGGCTGCTATGGCTTCGTTCGACATCACGAAGTCAGAGGAGGCCTCACGCTCCAACCTCGTCCCAGCCGCAGCAGCAGGCTTCTGGACCTTAGGGCGCTTAGTGGCAGACACCGGCAAAATAATATCGTCGTCCAATAGCGATATCACAGAATCCGAATCGGTGTCAATATCAGAGTAACACAGATCATTCCAAATTGTGTTTGATGGCTGCTTGGTGGCATCGCATTTAGACCAATTGGCCTTGACTAAGACTTTCGCCCACCGGTGGGGCCAACCACATTGGCTGATGGAGAGTCGCAGCTCACAGGTCGTCTCCGAAGCGACAGTATAACCTGTGAACTAAATAAGAACAGAGGGTTATGTGTTCCAGTCAAGCAGCCGTGCCAAAGCCTTGGCAGATATGCCTTGGATTAATCTGACGTGTTGTCCTGTTTGGCAGTCAGGGGTGAGCCATGCAGTATGGCTTGTCTGTGTACAGCATCATAATGTGTTCATTTATTTTATTTCAGCAGACGGAGTTAGCGCAGAGGCCATTACAAGTGACAGGGCAGACATCTCTATTAACTTTTTCTGGCGTGCGCTGTGCTGACGTCGAGCGATAGAAAGCCAACTACATGTAGATTTGATTAATGTAGTTGGTACTGCGAAAGCTCAATGAAGTTGAAATTGCGAAAGATCTGCTGCGTTATGATTGCAAATACAGGCTTCGGCCAGAGTTGCGTACGATGTCATCGAGTTTGTTGTTATGTTTTTTTTTTTTTTTTTTTTTTTTTGGAGACATTAGACGCCTTTTGATGTACCGCATAACGTTTGAGCACATTTTCACTATTTATCGGATCAGTTGTTGCATCAACAACACCAGCAGCCACAGCGCCAGCAACATCAGCAGCCCCCTCTGCAACAATTTCAGCAAGTGCAGCAGTCTCATCTGTACCATTAGCACTCCCAGCTCCTTTTCGACAGTCTTATGTCAAAATTCGACAAGGTTAGTGAGACTTTAATGGCCGTGATGAGCCTCTTGCACGCTGCACTCGCAAACAGATTAGCCAAATTGGGTTGCGCATTGGCGTGGGGAACTCAATGGCCTTACAAATAAAGCCAATGAGTTGGATTTATTTATTCAACGCCATCAAAGGTAAGTTGGTCGGAACCAGTAGCTCAGATCGCACTACCACAGGTTACGATATTCACCTTCAATCATCCTTCGGATCACTGCGTGGCGGAAAGTGTCAAAAACTTCACTCACAGTTGACTTCATTAAGTTGACAATCCACAATCTGCTGCCGTTAAAGTCTCTAGTGATCAAGGCGAGTAGTCTTGGCGGCTGTCTATTGTCCACCAAGTTTTGTATGGGAAATAAAAGACTTTAAGATTTTTCGAAGAGCTTGGCCCCAAGATCCTGATTGTGGAGACTGGAATGCTCAACACCATCTCTGGGGTGCAGCGTTGGACACTCGCCGTGGGATTGCGCTTGCGGATTGCGCAAGAGACTCCAACCTCAAAGTACTTTCCACGGGAGGTGCAACACACTACTCGTACGGCAACCATATGACAACAGCAATTGAGTTTGCTGTCAACGCTGGGATCCGGTCTGACTGTCTTGGTATATCCGAGAGATTTGAGCTTAACTCCGATCACATCCCTTTGATCGTTGAGTACAGAGTGGCTGCAGCTCTGAATGCTCCCAAGGTACGTTTTCTGCCGCGCAAGGCAAACATCACCCGATTCCGGCAGAGGTTGAATCAGCTTGTCAACTTGAACATGGAGCTGAGTTCACAGGCTGATATTGACGACGCAGCGGAGTAATTCCTGCGTAATATTAACGTGGCGGCGGAATACTCCATGCTTGGCCAACTACCTTGTTCGCCTCCCAGTCCAACTCAGCCTCTTTTAAAACCAGAGGTTTTGGATCTGGTAAGGCACAAGAGAGCACTGCGTCGTCAATATATGAGTTCAAGCAATCCGTTGGATCTAAGGGACTTTATGCGGGCTGCGTACGAACTGCGAAAGCTGCTGTTTGACACTAACAGCAAATATTTCCAGGATATGATGCTCCGCAATGCCGATCCCAATAAGTATCATGGATTCAATTTGTGGAATGCAACGCGTTGTGTCAAGCGGCAGTCACTCGGGCGGATCCCCATTTGCGGATGAGCTGGAAGGTCGCTTCACGCCTTTTGCACTTGCATCACCCAGCCAGGTACAGGATGCTGAAAAATTGTTAAATGCAGATCTCGATCCTGTACAACCGAACACACCTATCACCCCTGGTGAGGTCCGCTTACAGATTCACAGGCTTAAGTCCACTAAGGCCCCTGGATATGATGGCATTGACGGCAGAGTTGCTAAGGCCCTCCCAGAGATGGGAGTGATGTTCTTGGTGCTACTTTTTAACTCCATGGTTCGCATCCACCACTTTCTCACTCTGTGAAATTGTGGTGGATGCATTGCTGTGATTGCAATGATTCCGAAACCTGGCAAGCCGGATAATCTTGTCTCGTCATATCAACCGATAAGCTTGCTGTCCACTTTCTCCTAGATATTTGAAAAAATATTTCTGTGAAGATTGTCGGCAGTAAGTGGATTCCAGAGGGCCATTCCTGATCATCAGTTTGGCTTCAGGCATCACCATGGTACACCAGAGTAAGTTCATCGAGTAGTACAGCATGTCCTCGAGGCCTTGGAAAATAAACAGTACAGCCCTGCCGTCTTTCTGGATATCCAGCAGGCATTTGATCGCGTATGGCATGATGGCCTGCTTTTTAAGCTTAAGTCCTTGGTACCATCGGCGCAGTCTTTACCGCTCAAGTCTTACTTACTTGGCCGTTCTTTTATGGTAGAATTTAGAGGCGAGCGAACATCCACCGCATTAGAGCGGGTGCACCGCAGGGTAGTGTCCTTGGACCTGCCTTGTACACTTTGTACACCGCGGACTTGCCGATCCCAGTAGCCAGAAACACGCTGCTTGCCACATACGCGGACGACACTGTGTTCCTTGTTAACTCCACCACTGCTTGGAGGGCAGCTGCGGTTACGCAGGGGTTCTTGGATGGCTTTAGTACTTGGACCAACAGGTGGAACATCTACGTCAACGGGAGCAAGCACTGCACGTTTGCGCTCAGGAATGGTAACTGTCCAACTGTTCGACTCAACAACATGGTCATACCTCAGGAGAACCATGTTCGCTACCTGGGTATGTATCTGGACAGGAAACTTACCTGGCACAAACACATCCATATCACGGCAGCAGCGTGTAAATAAAAAAAAAAAAACTCAACTGGTTGCTGAGGCCATCCAGCAAACTCAGCTTGAGCAACAAGCTGCTGGTGTACAGGAGCATCATCGTACCCACATGGACATATGGGATTCCATTTTGGGGCACCGCTGCAAAATCCTGGATAAACCAAATTCAAGTCTTGTAGAACAAGGTGCTCAGAGACATCTCTGGTGCCCCACCATACGTGAGTAACAGGACGCTGCCCAACGACTTCGCTCTACCGACAGTCACACAACAAATTAACCGATATACGAGTCGGTATAATGACCGGTTGCATAACCACATCAACCCTTTGGCTTGCACACTTGGGTCAAATACAACGCGCAGGAGGTTGAAGCGCCTCCACACCAGTGACTTCTGGAGTGTTGGGCGTTAAATTAATGTGCTACAAATGTAATATTATAATGTTATTTATTATCTGCTAAAACCAGTTCTATGTTTATGTTATATATTTTAATTCACTGCTATTTTTCATTCATACCTCTACAAATCAATGTTTTATAGCCTTTCAATAGGTTGATTAATGTTTAAATAAATTGCTAAAAAAAAAAAAAAGTTGCATTTCTCGGCGTCTCTTTGCCATTTTGAGTTGAATTGCCGACATTTTGGATTTTAATCCGCCGCTTCTTCTTGCTGGCGTCTTCAGCCTTGGCGTATGGTATCGAGAACAATTGCGAGTCGTTCGCTTTGTAATTGTGCTTCAATTTCGGCATGATCGCGAAACCGATTTATTAAAATAGAGCTCGGTAATGTATTATTATATTATTATAAGATTATAATAATAATATTTTCCTATTTGTTTTTATTTTTTCAACTGTGTGGAGTCAGTGCTCGCACAATAAGGGCCATCAGACAACTAAAAGTTGCCTTTTGTTCTGATCCCAATGGAACATTGGCATTAACTGACGTATATACAAATATTCTTATTTATTCTCACATTACTAACATCAAAGCAACCTCAGAGAATAGTGTTGACGGTATAACAAAATGTAAAAACAATTCTGACAAAGTTCAGAATTGTGTGTCTGGTGTATTTGAGTAATCTTTCGTAATTTGCACGGACTTCTTGGACATCTTGGACCGACTGGCTGGTTTTCTTGGACTTCTTCAAAACAAAACTTCACTTTAAACCTCGGACTGACTGGACTTCGTGTACGGACTAGAAATTGTATTTTGACTTGGACATCGTGGACTGTAGATTATATTGAAGTTTTCAGGATGGCGACAGCAGAGCGTGACTTCTGGAAATAGTTTCTTTCCTTCTTGACTGTATGGGGGAACTTCCTTGACCGCGAGGAGTGGTAGTATACTACCTTTCCTAGCTAGCTCATCGGCTTTACAGTTGCCTTCAATGTCCTGGTGACCAGGGACCCATATTAGGCTAATAACATGCTGCTTAGCCATCTCGTGTAGAGATTTGCGACAGCTTGTTACTGATATCGAGTTTGAAGATATCGAGCTGATGGATTTAATTGCTGCCTGACTGTCAATATATATGTTTATATTGCTAGAGCTAACTTCGAGCCTTTCTAGGCAGTCTATAGCTTCCTTTATGGCCAGTACCTCAGCTTGAAATACACTGCAATGTTGGAAGGCTGAAGGATAACTGTATGTTGAGTTGCTCGGAGTAGACCCCTCCGCCTACGCGGTTGTCTTGTTTGGAGCCGTCTGTAAAGAAGGTTATGATCGCCGGTGGACCGGGCGTGCCATGAACCCATTCCTCCCTTTGAGGGAAGTATAGGTAGAAGGGCGTATCCAGTTGTGTTACTGGCACGCAGTAATCTGTTTTTGAAGGGATGGTTAACTTCCCTTCAAGGATTGAGGCATGGCCAGTGCTCTGATTTGCCCAGGCGAGGGGATTCTCTAAGTCTTATGGCCGTGGGGGTTGCATTTTCCATTCCTTGTCCTTCCACCCACTTCCACTGGTTCCTCGCGCCTTTTTTCCCTTTGCAAGGATCCCTATCAGGATTCTTTCCTTTGGCAATGTCAGCAAAGAACCTTCCCTGTTGCACCTTTGCCCGCTTTGCAAGGGGTGGGGGGCTTCTTGAGAGCGTTGCCGTTTTGCCTGGCTCTGCTCTTTATGGGGTGGGGCCCCACTGAAGTTTGGCAGCACCTTTTTAGCCCTCACCACTTTATTTTGCCATTCGGCTGGTGGATTTGGCATTGTGTTCGCGTTCTGCCGCTTTAGAATGCTTGCGGCATTTCTGCGGTCGGCATAGCTGAACCTTTTGCCGCAGCGCTGGTAGTTGGCAAATCGCCCTTTGCACCCGCTCCGGCTGGCAGGTTGGCTGCACAAGTGCTTTGCCTTTCTGCCACAGAGTCGGACGGGTCTGACAAGGTCTTTATTAATATGACTTCCACTTGCATATTATTTTTTTATTTTCAATAAAGTGTATTATAAACAATTACTTCGAGCAGATTTCGCTGGTTGTTGTTTTTGTGTGTGTGTGTGTGTTTTTTGCCTTTGCCTTTTTTTTTTTTGTTTTAAGTTTTGAGTTCGTTTTTAACGTGGTTTTTTTTTTGTTTTGTTCGATTTATTTTGTTCGTTCTGCAAAGTTCTCCAATCAAATTGGAAATATCAGCCAATTGTTCATCACATCCTTTCGCCTACACATACCTCCCCGTCGAGTGTCCATTGTTTGTTGTTGCTTTGCTGTGTTTCCGCTGTTGGCCAAAAGATTTGCCCAATTTATTTTAATGCTCGTGTTTCTGCTCGTAAGTTTAAGTTTAAATTAATTCATGCCCCCAAGTATTTTCATAGTTTTGTGCTGCACTCATCATCCTTCAGGTTCCGGTTCCTGTGTTTGATGATAAAGTCTATGCGTCTGTAAAGTTTAGTTTAGTTGACGCTATTTTTATCATTATTGTCTTCGTCAATTTTGATGGTGAAGTTGATGTTGATGCCTTTGCGTAGCAATTCTGCCAAATTGCATTTATTTTTTATTGGAGCAACACGACTTGCATGAGGTGCTGGCTTCACCAGTTGCTGCTGCTTCTTTTCCATCATCATCTCCTGCTTCTGCTTCTTCTTCTTCATTCTCTGCATTATCTGTCTCTCGGTCCGCCATCTTCTTTCTATTCCGCTTGCAGCTTTTCTTTTTTTTCGGTTGTGTTCACGTCGGAACATTGGAAGCAACTGACGACTATTTAAAAACAATCGCCAGCTACCCTAATTTATTTACACATTACTCTAATCAGAGCAACCTTCGTAAATAGTGTTGACAGTATAAACAAGTGTGTAAAAAACAATTCTGAAATAAGTTCAGAAATAAGTTCTGAAATAAGTTCAGAATTTGTGTGTCTGGTGAGTTTTCTTGTGGAATCTTGATTACTGCACGGACTTCTTGGACTGACTTGATTGTGTGGACGGACTGGACATCTGATTCTCGGACTGACTGAATTTCATGTACGGACATTGACTTCATATGTTGACTTGTGTATCTTGAACTGAGTTGACTGTTTGAAGTGTTCGGGGTAACGACGGCATGGCATGACTTCTGGTATATGTATCCTTCTTGACTGTGTTCCTTGTACTTCATGTGACATCTTGTATTGGCTGTGCTGTGGTACTAAAGGCATGACTTTTGGTGAGTGTATCCATAAATGACATCAAAACGGATAGGAAGGCGTATCAGGGGCACAGGGCAAATGTGTATGCTGTTCCTCCTGTTTCTTCGGCTGAGGGCTGCGGAGCTGCTTCTCCTGCTGCTCGACGCGAAGCCTCTTCTGTAACTTCTCCAAATGCCTCTCCGCTGGGTTGTGTGGACGTGGTGTAGTGTCCTTACCCTGCACCACCTGGCTGTACGTCTTCTTCTGTAAATTCTGTGTAGGAGTTGGCTGCCTCTTCTGTGTCCTCTCCGGCTGTTGCTTCATCAAAGGGCTTGGGCAACGCCTGACCGGTGGCGCAACTAGCCTCCGTGTCTCTTTGTTTCTCGCACACCGTTGTCATGTGGTTGCCGTCACACTTCAGACACACGTAAGGTTCCCGGCAATAATTCTTACTGTGTCCAAAGGCCTGACAACGGTGGCACTGTACTGGATCCAGCCGTCGCACATGTTCCTCAACCTCCACTTGCTGGCATCCAATACGTGTAAGCTTTGTAATGTCCTTGTGTTATTGTTCAGGTAGTGGCGCAATCTCAACTTCAAACATGTTTAAAGTGTTGCCGGTGAAACGGTGTTTAACTGGAGTTGCGTATTTGACTGTGTATCCTAACTCACTCAGCTGGCTCTTCAACCACTCAACAGAAGTTGAGCGGTGAAGAAGGTTGCGGTATAACAATCCTGAAGCCACGCTTCGACCTCAACTGGTGAGTAAACTTGTGCGTGTCATCATCATTTAGCGTCTTCAATACAGTGTTGTATGTAATCATGTCTTTGCAGAGAATTCGGACTCCATTCCCTTGCGCACATTTCGTAGAAAAACTACCATCATGCACCAACTTGGTCAACTTATCCATTAGCGATTAAATGGCCGACACACCCAGCAAGAAAATCTGCGGGATTTTCTGCGATGCCACAGGATTATCTTCAGAGCCAGATGCTCCATCCTCCACAGAAATTAAATTATTAGTGCCTAATTTAGGCGTATTGGCTGAGGGCTGAGGGACTTCCACATCTCCTCTTCTTAGGCCTAGGCTGACTCGGACTTTCAACTTCGGCAGCAATCGGCGAAGGCATAGCGTCGCATATAGCTGCTATGGCTTCCTTGGACAGCACGACGTCAGCGAAGGCCTCACTCTCCTTCCTTACCCCAGCTGGAACAGGCTTGTGCACCTTTTTTAGTTGTGTCCCCGTTGGAACATTGGAAGCAACTGACGACTAAAATAAACAGTCGCCAGATACCTAATTTATTTTCGCATTACTCTAAAAACATAGCAACATATGAAAATATTGTTGACATGAAAATCAAAGTGTTAAAAACAATTCCGACAATATGTACAGAATTGTGTCTGGCGTGTTTCGGATTGGACTGTGTAAATTGACCGGGCTTTCTGGACTTTTGGTTTCTTGAACTTAGGTAACTTGCATTGACTCCATGGACGGACTGGACTGTGCGGATTGAGCGGGCTTCCAGGACTTCTTGGAACAAACTTGACTCCATAACTCAAACTGACGAGACTTCATGTACGGACTTGACTTTTCGTGTTGACTTGGAAATTGTAGACTGCATGAAGTGTTCAGGCTGACTTCAGCAGGGTTGACTTCAGGTAAGTTTCTTTCTCAAGTGGCTTCATGTTATCTTGGACTGGCAAGGCGTGAATTATAGAGAGTGTTTTCATAAGTGATATCATCAAAATAGCGTCAACTAAACTAAACTGACAATAGCGTCAACCAAACTAAACTTTACAGACGCATAGACTTTAACATCAAACACAGGAACCGGAATCTGAAGGATGATGAGTGCAGCACAAAACTATGAAAAATACTTGGGCGCATGAATTAATTTAAACTTAAACTTACGAGCAGAAACACGAGCATTAAAATAAATTGGGCAAATCTTTTGGCCAACAGCGGAAACACAGCAAAGCAACAACAAACAATGGGCACTCGACGGGGAGGTATGTGTAGGCGAAAGGATGTGATGTACAATTGGCTGATATTTCCAATTTGATTGGAGAACTTTGCAGAACGAACAAAATAAATCGAACAAAACAAAAAAATAAACCCCTGAATTGGGCACTAATAATTTAATTTCTGTGGAGGATGGAGCATCTGGCTCTGAAGATAATCCTGTGGCATCGCAGAAAATCCCGCAGATTTTCTTGCCGGATGTGCCGGCCATCCAATCGCTAATGGATAAGTTGAGCAAGTTGGTGCATGGTTTTTCTACGAAATGTGCGCAAGGGAATGGAGTCTGAATTCTCTGCAAAGACATGATTACATACAACACTGTGTTGAAGACGCTAAATGATGATGGCACGCACATGTTTACTCACCAGCTGAGGTCGAAGCGTGGCTTCAGGATTGTTATACGCAACCTTCACCGCTCAACTTCTGTTGAGTGGTTGAAGAGCCAGCTGAGTGAGTTAGGATACACAGTCAAATACGCATCTCCAGTTTTCACCGGCAACACTTTAAACATGTTTGAAGTTGAGATTGCGCCACTACCTGAACAAGAGCACAAGGACATTACAAAGCTTAGTCAGCAAGTGGTGGTTGAGGAACATGTGCGGCAGCTGGATCGAGTACAGTGCCACCGTTGTCAGGCCTTTGGACACAGTAAAAATTATGCAGGAAACCTTACGTGTGTCTGAAGTGTGCCGGCAACCACATGACAACGGTGTGCGAGAAACAAAGAGACACGGAGGCTACTTGCGCCACCGGTCAGGCGTTTCCCAAGCCCTTTGATAATGCGACAGCCGGAAAAGACACAGAAGAGGCAGCCAACTCCCAGGTGGTGTAGGGTAAGGACACTACACCACGTCCACACAACCCAGCGGAGAGGCATTTGGAGAAGTTACAGGAGAGGCTTCGCGTCGAGCAGCAGGAGAAGCAGCTCCGCAGACCTCAGCCGAAGAAACAGGAGGAACATCATACACATTTGCCCTGTGCCTCTGATACAACTTCAATACTACACATAATACAGCAACACGCAATTTTGGTGACGGATCTAGGAAGGAAGATCGATGCCTTCCTATCCGTTATGATGTCATTTATGGATTCACTCACCAAAAGTCATGCCTTTAGTAACACAGCACAGCCACTACAAGATGTCACATGAAGTACAAGGAACACAGTCAAGAAGGATACATATACCAGAAGTCATGCCATGCTGTCGTTACCCCGAACACTTCAAACAGTCAACTCAGTTCAAAATACACAAGTCAACATATGAAGTCAATGTCCGTACATGAAGTCCAGTCAGTCCGAGAAACAGATGTCCAGTCCGTCCACACAATCAAGTCAGTCCAAGAAGTCCGTGCAGTAATCAAGATTCCACAAAAAAACTCACTAGACACACAATTCTGAACTTATTTCAGAACTTATTTCTGAACTTATTTCAGAATTGTTTTTTTACACTTGTTTATACTGTCAACACTATTTACGAAGGTTGCTCTGATTAGAGTAATGTGCATATAAATTAGGGTAGGTGGCGATTGTTTTTAAATAGTCGTCAGTTGCTTCCAATTTTCCGACGTGAACACAAACGAAAAAAAAAGAAAAGCTGCAAGCGGAATAGAAAGAAGATGGCGGACCGAGAGACAGATAATGAAGAAGAAGAAGCAGAAGCAGGAGATGATGATGGAAAAGAAGC
This sequence comes from Drosophila murphyi, assembly GCA_018904325.1. NCBI lineage: Eukaryota > Metazoa > Arthropoda > Insecta > Diptera > Drosophilidae > Drosophila > Drosophila murphyi. Next base: position 120,720 of record JAEIFX010000598.1, on the reverse strand, counting down.
AGCAGCAACTGGCGAAGCCAGCACCTCATGCAAGTCGTGTTGCTCCAATAAAAATAAATGCAATTTGGCAGAATTGCTACGCAAAGGCATCAACATAAACTTCACCATCAAAATTGACGAAGACAATAATGATAAAAATAGCGTCAACTAAACTAAACTTTACAGACGCATAGACTTTAACATCAAACACAGGAACCGCAATCTGAAGGATGATGAGTGCAGCACAAAACTATGAAAAATACCTGGGGGCATGAATTAATTTAAACTTAAACTTACGAGCAGAAACACGAGCATTAAAATAAATTGGGCAAATCTTTTGGCCAACAGTGGAAACACAGCAAAGCAACAACAAACAATGGACACTCGACGGGGAGGTATGTGTAGGCGAAAGGATGTGATGAACAATTGGCTGATATTTCCAATTTGATTGGATAACTTTGCAGAACAAACAAAATTAATCGAACAAAACAGAAAAAAAAAACACGTTAAAAACGAACTCAAAACCTAAAACAAAAAAAAAGGCAAAGGCAAAAAACACACACACACACACAAAACAACAAGTGCTACTAAACAACAATCTACACAGTCCAATCCGTCCGTGAAGTCAATGCAAGTTACCAAAATCCAAGAAACACGCCAGACAATTCTGTACGTATTGTCAGAATTGTTTTACACACTTTGTTTTGCATGTCAACAATATTTTCATATTTTACTAGGTTTTTAGAGTAATTCGAAAATAAATTAGTGTAGCTGGCGGCTGTTTATTTTAGTCGTCATTTGCTTCCAATGTTCCAACGGGGACACGACTAAAAAAGGTGCACAAGCCTGTTCCAGCTGGGGGAAGGAAGGAGAGTGAGGCCTTCGCTGACGTCGTGCTGTCCAAGGAAGCCATAGCAGCTATATGCGACGCTATGCCTTCGCCGATTGCTGCCGAAGTTGAAAGTCCGAGTCAGCCTAGGCCTAAGAAGAGGAGATGTGGAAGTCCCTCAGCCCTCAGCCAATGCGCCTAAATTAGGCACTAATAATTTAATTTCTGTAGAGGATGGAGCATCTGGCTCTGAAGATAATCCTGTGGCATCGCAGAAAATCCCGCAGATTTTCTTGCTGGGTGTGTCGGCCATCCAATCGCTAATGGATAAGTTGAGCAAGTTGGTGCGTGATGGTAGTTTTTCTACTAAATGTGCGCAAGGGAATGGAGTCCGAATTCTCTGCAAAGACATGATTACATACAACACTGTATTGAAGACGCTAAATGATGATGACACGCACAAGTTTACTCACCAGCTGAGATCGAAGCGTGGCTTCAGGATTGTTATACGCAACCTTCACCGCTCAACTTCTGTTGAGTGGTTGAAGAGCCAGCTGAGTGAGTTAGGATACACAGTCAAATACGCAACTCCAGTTAAACACCGTTTCACCGGCAACACTTTAAACATGTTTGAAGTTGAGATTGCGCCACTACCTGAACAAGAACACAAGGACAATACAAAGCTTACACGTATTGGATGCCAGCAAGTGGTGGTTGAGGAACATGTTCGACGACTGGATCCAGTACAGTGCCACCGTTGTCAGGCCTTTGGACACAGTAAGAATTATTGCCGGGAACCTTACGTGTGTCTGAAGCGTGCCGGCAACCACATGAAAACGGTGTGCGAGAAACAAAGAGACACGGAGGCTACTTGCGCCACCGGTCAGGCGTTGCCCAAGCCCTTTGATGAAGCAACACCCGGAGAAGACACAGAAGAGGCAGCCAACTCCTACACAGAATTTACGGAAGAAGACGTACAGCCAGGTGGTGCAGGGTAAGGACACTGCTACACATACACACAACCCAGCGGAGAGGCATTTGGAGAAGTTACAGGAGAGGCTTCGCGTCGAGCAGCAGGAGAAGCAGCTCCGCAGACTTCAGCCGAAGAAACAGGAGGAACAGCATACACAATTGCCCTGTGCCCCTGATACAACTTCAATACTACACATAATACAGCAACACGCAATTTTGGTGACGGATCCAGGAAGGAAGATGGATGCCTTCCTATCCGTTTTGATGTACAATATGTACAGAATTGTGTCTGGCGTGTTTCGGATTGGACTGTGTAAATTGACCGGGCTTTCTGGACTTTTGGTTTCTTGAACTTAGGTAACTTGCATTGACTCCATGGACGGACTGGACTGTGCGGATTGAGCGGGCTTCCAGGACTTCTTGGAACAAACTTGACTCCATAACTCAAACTGACGAGACTTCATGTACGGACTTGACTTTTCGTGTTGACTTGGAAATTGTAGACTGCATGAAGTGTTCAGGCTGACTTCAGCAGGGTTGACTTCAGGTAAGTTTCTTTCTCAAGTGGCTTCATGTTATCTTGGACTGGCAAGGCGTGAATTATAGAGAGTGTTTTCATAAGTGATATCATCAAAATAGCGTCAACTAAACTAAACTGACAATAGCGTCAACCAAACTAAACTTTACAGACGCATAGACTTTAACATCAAACACAGGAACCGGAATCTGAAGGATGATGAGTGCAGCACAAAACTATGAAAAATACTTGGGCGCATGAATTAATTTAAACTTAAACTTACGAGCAGAAACACGAGCATTAAAATAAATTGGGCAAATCTTTTGGCCAACAGCGGAAACACAGCAAAGCAACAACAAACAATGGGCACTCGACGGGGAGGTATGTGTAGGCGAAAGGATGTGATGTACAATTGGCTGATATTTCCAATTTGATTGGAGAACTTTGCAGAACGAACAAAATAAATCGAACAAAACAAAAAAATAAACCCCTGAATTGGGCACTAATAATTTAATTTCTGTGGAGGATGGAGCATCTGGCTCTGAAGATAATCCTGTGGCATCGCAGAAAATCCCGCAGATTTTCTTGCCGGATGTGCCGGCCATCCAATCGCTAATGGATAAGTTGAGCAAGTTGGTGCATGGTTTTTCTACGAAATGTGCGCAAGGGAATGGAGTCTGAATTCTCTGCAAAGACATGATTACATACAACACTGTGTTGAAGACGCTAAATGATGATGGCACGCACATGTTTACTCACCAGCTGAGGTCGAAGCGTGGCTTCAGGATTGTTATACGCAACCTTCACCGCTCAACTTCTGTTGAGTGGTTGAAGAGCCAGCTGAGTGAGTTAGGATACACAGTCAAATACGCATCTCCAGTTTTCACCGGCAACACTTTAAACATGTTTGAAGTTGAGATTGCGCCACTACCTGAACAAGAGCACAAGGACATTACAAAGCTTAGTCAGCAAGTGGTGGTTGAGGAACATGTGCGGCAGCTGGATCGAGTACAGTGCCACCGTTGTCAGGCCTTTGGACACAGTAAGAATTATTGCAGGAAACCTTACGTGTGTCTGAAGTGTGCCGGCAACCACATGACAACGGTGTGCGAGAAACAAAGAGACACGGAGGCTACTTGCGCCACCGGTCAGGCGTTTCCCAAGCCCTTTGATAATGCGACAGCCGGAAAAGACACAGAAGAGGCAGCCAACTCCCAGGTGGTGTAGGGTAAGGACACTACACCACGTCCACACAACCCAGCGGAGAGGCATTTGGAGAAGTTACAGGAGAGGCTTCGCGTCGAGCAGCAGGAGAAGCAGCTCCGCAGACCTCAGCCGAAGAAACAGGAGGAACATCATACACATTTGCCCTGTGCCTCTGATACAACTTCAATACTACACATAATACAGCAACACGCAATTTTGGTGACGGATCTAGGAAGGAAGATGGATGCCTTCCTATCCGTTATGATGTCATTTATGGATTCACTCACCAAAAGTCATGCCTTTAGTAACACAGCACAGCCAGTACAAGATGTCACATGAAGTACAAGGAACACAGTCAAGAAGGATACATATACCAGAAGTCATGCCATGCTGTCGTTACCCCGAACACTTCAAACAGTCAACTCAGTTCAAAATACACAAGTCAACATATGAAGTCAATGTCCGTACATGAAGTCCAGTCAGTCCGAGAAACAGATGTCCAGTCCGTCCACACAATCAAGTCAGTCCAAGAAGTCCGTGCAGTAATCAAGATTCCACAAAAAAACTCACTAGACACACAATTCTGAACTTATTTCAGAACTTATTTCTGAACTTATTTCAGAATTGTTTTTTACACACTTGTTTATACTGTCAACACTATTTACGAAGGTTGCTCTGATTAGAGTAATGTGCATATAAATTAGGGTAGGTGGCGATTGTTTTTAAATAGTCGTCAGTTGCTTCCAATTTTCCGACGTGAACACAAACGAAAAAAAAGAAAAGCTGCGAGCGGAATAGAAAGAAGATGGCGGACCGAGAGACAGATAATGAAGAAGAAGAAGCAGAAGCAGGAGATGATGATGGAAAAGAAGCAGCAGCAACTGGCGAAGCCAGCACCTCATGCAAGTCGTGTTGCTCCAATAAAAATAAATGCAATTTGGCAGAATTGCTACGCAAAGGCATCAACATAAACTTCACCATCAAAATTGACGAAGACAATAATGATAAAAATAGCGTCAACTAAACTAAACTTTACAGACGCATAGACTTTAACATCAAACACAGGAACCGCAATCTGAAGGATGATGAGTGCAGCACAAAACTATGAAAAATACCTGGGGGCATGAATTAATTTAAACTTAAACTTACGAGCAGAAACACGAGCATTAAAATAAATTGGGCAAATCTTTTGGCCAACAGTGGAAACACAGCAAAGCAACAACAAACAATGGACACTCGACGGGGAGGTATGTGTAGGCGAAAGGATGTGATGAACAATTGGCTGATATTTCCAATTTGATTGGATAACTTTGCAGAACAAACAAAATTAATCGAACAAAACAGAAAAAAAAAACGTTAAAAACGAACTCAAAACTTAAAACAAAAAAAAAAGGCAAAGGCAAAAAACACACACACACACAAAACAACAAGTGCTACTAAACAACAATCTACACAGTCCAATCCGTCCGTGAAGTCAATGCAAGTTACCAAAATCCAAGAAACACGCCAGACAATTCTGTACGTATTGTCAGAATTGTTTTACACACTTTGTTTTGCATGTCAACAATATTTTCATATTTTACTAGGTTTTTAGAGTAATTCGAAAATAAATTAGTGTAGCTGGCGGCTGTTTATTTTAGTCGTCATTTGCTTCCAATGTTCCAACGGGGACACGACTAAAAAGGTGCACAAGCCTGTTCCAGCTGGGGGAAGGAAGGAGAGTGAGGCCTTCGCTGACGTCGTGCTGTCCAAGGAAGCCATAGCAGCTATATGCGACGCTATGCCTTCGCCGATTGCTGCCGAAGTTGAAAGTCCGAGTCAGCCTAGGCCTAAGAAGAGGAGATGTGGAAGTCCCTCAGCCCTCAGCCAATGCGCCTAAATTAGGCACTAATAATTTAATTTCTGTAGAGGATGGAGCATCTGGCTCTGAAGATAATCCTGTGGCATCGCAGAAAATCCCGCAGATTTTCTTGCTGGGTGTGTCGGCCATCCAATCGCTAATGGATAAGTTGAGCAAGTTGGTGCGTGATGGTAGTTTTTCTACTAAATGTGCGCAAGGGAATGGAGTCCGAATTCTCTGCAAAGACATGATTACATACAACACTGTATTGAAGACGCTAAATGATGATGACACGCACAAGTTTACTCACCAGCTGAGGTCGAAGCGTGGCTTCAGGATTGTTATACGCAACCTTCACCGCTCAACTTCTGTTGAGTGGTTGAAGAGACCAGCTGAGTGAGTTAGGATACACAGTCAAATACGCAACTCCAGTTAAACACCGTTTCACCGGCAACACTTTAAACATGTTTGAAGTTGAGATTGCGCCACTACCTGAACAAGAACACAAGGACAATACAAAGCTTACACGTATTGGATGCCAGCAAGTGGTGGTTGAGGAACATGTTCGACGACTGGATCCAGTACAGTGCCACCGTTGTCAGGCCTTTGGACACAGTAAGAATTATTGCCGGGAACCTTACGTGTGTCTGAAGCGTGCCGGCAACCACATGAAAACGGTGTGCGAGAAACAAAGAGACACGGAGGCTACTTGCGCCACCGGTCAGGCGTTGCCCAAGCCCTTTGATGAAGCAACACCCGGAGAAGACACAGAAGAGGCAGCCAACTCCTACACAGAATTTACGGAAGAAGACGTACAGCCAGGTGGTGCAGGGTAAGGACACTGCTACACATACACACAACCCAGCGGAGAGGCATTTGGAGAAGTTACAGGAGAGGCTTCGCGTCGAGCAGCAGGAGAAGCAGCTCCGCAGACTTCAGCCGAAGAAACAGGAGGAACAGCATACACAATTGCCCTGTGCCCCTGATACAACTTCAATACTACACATAATACAGCAACACGCAATTTTGGTGACGGATCCAGGAAGGAAGATGGATGCCTTCCTATCCGTTTTGATGTCATTATGGATACACTTACCAAAAGTCATGCCTTTAGTACCACAGCACAGCCAATACAAGATGTCACATGAAGTACAAGGAACACAGTCAAGAAGGATACATATACCAGAAGTCATGCCATGCTGTCGTTACCCCGAACACTTCAAACAGTCAACTCAGTTCTAGATACACAAGTCAACATATGAAGTCAATGTCCGTACATGAAGTCCAGTCAGTCCGAGAAACAGATGTCCAGTCCGTCCACACAATCAAGTCAGTCCAAGAAGTCCGTGCAGTAATCAAGATTCCACAAAAAAACTCACTAGACACACAATTCTGAACTTATTTCAGAACTTATTTCTGAACTTATTTCAGAATTGTTTTTACACACTTGTTTATACTGTCAACACTATTTACGAAGGTTGCTCTGATTAGAGTAATGTGCAAATAAATTAGGGTAGGTGGCGATTGTTTTTAAATAGTCGTCAGTTGCTTCCAATTTTCCGACGTGAACACAAACGAAAAAAAAAAAAGCTGCAAGCGGAATAGAAAGAAGATGGCGGACCGAGAGACAGATAATGCAGAGAATGAAGAAGTAGAAGCAGAAGCAGGAGATGATGATGGAAAAGAAGCAGCAGCAACTGGCGAAGCCAGCACCTCATGCAAGTCGTGTTGCTCCAATAAAAATAAATGCAATTTGGTAGAATTGCTACGCAAAGGCATCAACATAAACTTCACCATCAAAATTGACGAAGACAATAATGATAAAAATAGCGTCAACTAAACTAAACTTTACAGACGCATAGACTTTAACATCAAACACAGGAACCGCAATCTGAAGGATGATGAGTGCAGCACAAAACTATGAAAAATACCTGGGGGCATGAATTAATTTAAACTTAAACTTACGAGCAGAAACACGAGCATTAAAATAAATTGGGCAAATCTTTTGGCCAACAGCGGAAACACAGCAAAGCAACAACAAACAATGGGCACTCGACGGGGAGGTATGTGTAGGCGAAAGGATGTGATGTACAATTGGCTGATATTTCCAATTTGATTGGAGAACTTTGCAGAACGAACAAAATAAATCGAACAAAACAAAAAAATAAACCCCTGAATTAGGCACTAATAATTTAATTTCTGTGGAGGATGGAGCATCTGGCTCTGAAGATAATCCTGTGGCATCGCAGAAAATCCCGCAGATTTTCTTGCCGGATGTGCCGGCCATCCAATCGCTAATGGATAAGTTGAGCAAGTTGGTGCATGATGGTAGTTTTTCTACAAAATGTGCGCAAGGGAATGGAGTCCGAATTCTCTGCAAAGACATGATTACATACAACACTGTGTTGAAGACGCTAAATGATGATGACACGCACATGTTTACTCACCAGCTGAGGTCGAAGCGTGGCTTCAGGATTGTTATACGCAACCTTCACCGCTCAACTTCTGTTGAGTGGTTGAAGAGCCAGCTGAGTGAGTTAGGATACACAGTCAAATACGCATCTCCAGTTTTCACCGGCAACACTTTAAACATGTTTGAAGTTGAGATTGCGCCACTACCTGAACAAGAGCACAAGGACATTACAAAGCTTAGTCAGCAAGTGGTGGTTGAGGAACATGTGCGGCAGCTGGATCCAGTACAGTGCCACCGTTGTCAGGCCTTTGGACACAGTAAGAATTATTGCAGGAAACCTTACGTGTGTCTGAAGTGTGCCGGCAACCACATGACAACGGTGTGCGAGAAACAAAGAGACACGGAGGCTACGTGCGCCACCGGTCAGGCGTTGCCCAAGCCCTTTGATGATGCGACAGCCGGAAAAGACACAGAAGAGGCAGCCAACTCCCAGGTGGTGTAGGGTAAGGACACTACACAACGTCCACACAACCCAGCGGAGAGGCATTTGGAGAAGTTACAGGAGAGGCTTCGCGTCGAGCAGCAGGAGAAGCAGCTCCGCAGACCTCAGCCGAAGAAACAGGAGGAACATCATACACATTTGCCCTGTGCCTCTGATACAACTTCAATACTACACATAATACAGCAACACGCAATTTTGGTGACGGATCTAGGAAGGAAGATGGATGCCTTCCTATCCGTTATGATGTCATTTATGGATTCACTCACCAAAAGTCATGCCTTTAGAACCACAGCACAGCCAGTACAAGATGTCACATGAAGTACAAGGAACACAGTCAAGAAGGATACATATACCAGAAGTCAAGCCATGCTGTCGTTACCCCGAACACTTCAAACAGTCAACTCAGTTCTAGATACACAAGTCAACATATGAAGTCAATGTCCGTACATGAAGTCCAGTCAGTCCGAGAAACAGATGTCCAGTCCGTCCACACAATCAAGTCAGTCCAAGAAGTCCGTGCAGTAATCAAGATTCCACAAAAAAACTCACTAGACACACAATTCTGAACTTATTTCAGAACTTATTTCTGAACTTATTTCAGAATTGTTTTTTACACACTTGTTTATACTGTCAACACTATTTACGAAGGTTGCTCTGATTAGAGTAATGTGCATATAAATTAGGGTAGGTGGCGATTGTTTTTAAATAGTCGTCAGTTGCTTCCAATTTTCCGACGTGAACACAAACGAAAAAAAAAGAAAAGCTGCAAGCGGAATAGAAAGAAGATGGCGGACCGAGAGACAGATAATGCAGAGAATGAAGAAGAAGAAGCAGAAGCAGGAGATGATGATGGAAAAGAAGCAGCAGCAACTGGCGAAGCCAGCACCTCATGCAAGTCGTGTTGCTCCAATAAAAATAAATGCAATTTGGTAGAATTGCTACGCAAAGGCATCAACATAAACTTCACCATCAAAATTGACGAAGACAATAATGATAAAAATAGCGTCAACTAAACTAAACTTTACAGACGCATAGACTTTAACATCAAACACAGGAACTGGAATCTGAAGGATGATGAGTGCAGCACAAAACTATGAAAAATACCTGCGGGCATGAATTAATTTAAACTTAAACTTACGAGCAGAAACACGAGCATTAAAATAAATTGGGCAAATCTTTTGGCCAACAGCGGAAACACAGCAAAGCAACAACAAACAATGGGCACTCGACGGGGAGGTATGTGTAGGCGAAAGGATGTGATGGACAATTGGCTGATATTTCCAATTTGATTGGAGAACTTTGCATAACGAACAAAATAAATCGAACAAAACAAAAAAAAAACCACGTTAAAAACAAACTCAAAAATTAAAACAAAAAAACAATCTACACAGTCCAATCCGTCCGTGAAGTCAATGCAAGTTACCTAAATCCAAGAAACACGCCAGACAATTCTGTACGTATTGTCAGAATTGTTTTACACACTTTGTTTTGCATGTCAACAATATTTTCATATTTTACTAGGTTTTTAGAGTAATTCGAAAATAAATTAGGGTAGCTGGCGGCCGTTTATTTTAGTCGTCAGTTGCTTCCAATGTTCCAACGGAAAAATTCTATTATTTCACTTCTGGACCTTGATGATGTTGTGGTGCCAGAGAATGCCAGTCAGCGCTTAAAGGTGCACAAGCCTGTTCCAGCTGGGGGAAGGAAGGAGATTGAGGCCTTCGCTGACGTCGTGCTGTCCAAGGAAGCCATAGCAGCTATATGCGACGCTATGCCCTCTCCGATTGCTGCCGAAGTTGGAAGTCCGAGTCAGCCTAGGCCTAAGAAGAGGAGATGTGGAAGTCCCTCAGCCCTCAGCCAATACGCCTAAATTAGGCACTAATAATTTAATTTCTGTGGAGGATGGAGCATCTGGCTCTGAAGATAATCCTGTGGCATCGCAGAAAATCCCGCAGATTTTCTTGCCGGATGTGCCGGCCATCCAATCGTTAATGGATAAGTTGAGCAAGTTGGTGCATGATGGTAGTTTTTCTACGAAATGTGCGCAAGGGAATGGAGTCCGAATTCTCTGCAAAGACATGATTACATACAACACTGTGTTGAAGACGCTAAATGATGATGACACGCACATGTTTACTCACCAGTTGAGATCGAAGCGTGGCTTCAGGATTGTTACACGCAACCTCCACCGCTCAACTTCTGTTGAGTGGTTGAAGAGCCAGCTGAGTGAGTTAGGATACACAGTCAAATACGCAACTCCAGTTTTCACCGGCAACACTTTAAACATGTTTGAAGTTGAGATTGCGCCACTACCTGAACAAGAGCACAAGGACATTACAAAGCTTAGTCAGCAAGTGGTGGTTGAGGAACATGTGCGGCAGCTGGATCCAGTACAGTGCCACCGTTGTCAGGCCTTTGGACACAGTAAGAATTATTGCAGGAAACCCTACGTGTGTCTGAAGTGTGCCGGCAACCACATGACAACGGTGTGCGAGAAACAAAGAGACACGGAGGCTACTTGCGCCACCGGTCAGGCGTTGCCCAAGCCCTTTGATGATGCGACAGCCGGAAAAGACACAGAAGAGGCAGCCAACTCCCAGGTGGTGTAGGGTAAGGACACTACAACCCACGTCCACACAACCCAGCGGAGAGGCATTTGGAGAAGTTACAGGAGAGGCTTCGCGTCGAGCAGCAGGAGAAGCAGCTCCGCAGACCTCAGCCGAAGAAACAGGAGGAACATCATACACATTTGCCCTGTGCCTCTGATACAACTTCAATACTACACATAATACAGCAACACGCAATTTTGGTGACGGATCTAGGAAGGAAGATGGATGCCTTCCTATCCGTTATGATGTCATTTATGGATTCACTCACCAAAAGTCATGCCTTTAGTACCACAGCACAGCCAGTACAAGATGTCACATGAAGTACAAGGAACACAGTCAAGAAGGATACATATACCAGAAGTCAAGCCATGCTGTCGTTACCCCGAACACTTCAAACAGTCAACTCAGTTCTAGATACACAAGTCAACATATGAAGTCAATGTCCGTACATGAAGTCCAGTCAGTCCGATAAACAGATGTCCAGTCCGTCCACACAATCAAGTCAGTCCAAGAAGTCCGTGCAGTAATCAAGATTCCACACGAAAACTCACCAGACACACAATTCTGAACTTATTTCAGAACTTATTTCTGAACTTATTTCAGAACTGTTTTTTACACACTTGTTTATACTGTCAACACTATTTACGAAGGTTGCTCTGATTAGAGTAATGTGCATATAAATTAGGGTAGGTGGCGATTGTTTTTAAATAGTCGTCAGTTGCTTCCAATTTTCCGACGTGAACACAAACGAAAAAAAAAAGAAAAGCTGCAAGCCGAATAGAAAGAAGATGGCGGACCGAGAGACAGATAATGCAGAGAATGAAGAAGAAGAAGCAGAAGCAGGAGATGATGATGGAAAAGAAGCAGCAGCAACTGGCGAAGCCAGCACCTCATGCAAGTCGTGTTGCTCCAATAAAAATAAATGCAATTTGGCAGAATTGCTACGCAAAGGCATCAACATAAACTTCACCATCAAAATTGACGAAGACAATAATGATAAAAATAGCGTCAACTAAACTAAACTTTACAGACGCATAGACTTTAACATCAAACACAGGAACCGGAATCTGAAGGATGATGAGTGCAGCACAAAACTATGAAAAATACCTGGGGGCATGAATTAATTTAAACTTAAACTTACGAGCAGAAACACGAGCATTAAAATAAATTGGGCAAATCTTTTGGCCAACAGCGGAAACACAGCAAAGCAACAACAAACAATGGGCACTCGACGGGGAGGTATGTGTAGGCGAAAGGATGTGATGTACAATTGGCTGATATTTCCAATTTGATTGGAGAACTTTGCAGAACGAACAAAATAAATCGAACAAAACAAAAAAAAAAAACCACGTTAAAAACAAACTCAAAAATTAAAACAAAAAAACAATCTACACAGTCCAATCCGTCCGTGAAGTCAATGCAAGTTACCTAAATCCAAGAAACACGCCAGACACAATTCTGTACATATTGTCAGAATTGTTTTACACACTTTGTTTTGCATGTCAACAATATTTTCATATGTTACTAGGTTTTTAGAGTAATTCGAAAATAAATTAGGGTAGCTGGCGGCCGTTTATTTTAGTCGTCATTTGCTTCCAATGTTCCAACGGAAAAATTCTATTATTTCACTTCTGGACCTTGATGATTTTGTGGTGCCAGAGAATGCCAGTAAGCGCTTGAAGGTGCACAAGCCTGTTCCAGCTGGGGGAAGGAAGGAGATTGAGGCCTTCGCTGACGTCGTGCTGTCCAAGGAAGCCATAGCAGCTATATGCGACGCTATGCCCTCTCCGATTGCTGCCGAAGTTGGAAGTCCGAGTCAGCCTAGGCCTAAGAAGAGGAGATGTGGAAGTCCCTCAGCCCTCAGCCAATACGCCTAAATTAGGCACTAATAATTTAATTTCTGTGGAGGATGGAGCATCTGGCTCTGAAGATAATCCTGTGGCATCGCAGAAAATCCCGCAGATTTTCTTGCCGGATGTGTCGGCCATCCAATCGTTAATGGATAAGTTGAGTAAGTTGGTGCATGATGGTAGTTTTTCTACGAAATGTGCGCATGGGAATGGAGTCCGAATTCTCTGCAAAGACATGATTACATACAACACTGTATTGAAGACGCTAAATGATGATGACACGCACAAGTTTACTCACCAGCTGAGATCGAAGCGTGGCTTCAGGATTGTTACACGCAACCTTCACCGCTCAACTTCTGTTGAGTGGTTGAAGAGCCAGCTGAGTGAGTTAGGATACACAGTCAAATACGCAACTCCAGTTAAACACCGTTTCACCGGCAACACTTTAAACATGTTTGAAGTTGAGATTGCGCCATTACCTGAACAAGAACACAAGAACATTACAAAGCTTACACGTATTGGATGCCAGCAAGTGGTGGCTGAGGAACATGTGCGGCGGCTGGATCCAGTACAGTGCCACCGTTGTCAGGCCTTTGGACACAGTAAGAATTACTGCCGGAAACCTTACGTGTGTCTGAAGTGTGCCGGCAACCACATGACAACGGTGTGCGAGAAACAAAGAGACACGGAGGCTACTTGCGCCACCGGTTAGGCGTTTCCCAAGACCTTTGATGAAGCAGCAGCCGGAGAAGGCACAGAAGAGGCAGCCAACTCCTTCACAGAATTTACAGAAGAAGACGTACAGCCAGGTGGTGCAGGGTAAGGACACTACACTACGTCCACACAACCCAGGAGGAACAGCATACACATTTGCCCTGTGCCCCTGATACAACTTCAATACTACACATAATACAGCAACACGCAATTTTGGTGACGGATCTAGGAAGGAAGATGGATGCCTTCCTATGATGTCATTTATGGATACACTCACCAAAAGTCATGCCTTTAGTACCAAAGCACAGCCAATACAAGATGTCACATGAAGTACAAGGAACACAGTCAAGAAGGATACATATACCAGAAGTCATGCCATGCTGTCGTTACCCCGAACGCTTCAAACAGTCAACTCAGTTCAAGATACACAAGTCAACATATGAAGTCAATGTCCGTACATGAAGTCCAGTCAATCCAAGAAACAGATGTCCAGTCCGTCCACACAACTGACTGGACTGACTTGCCAAGAAGTCCGTGCAGTAATCAAGATTCCACAAGAAAACTCAACAGGCAAACAATTCTGAACTTATTTCAGAACTTATTTCAGAATTGATTTTTACACACTTGTTTATACTGTGAACGCAAATTACGAAGGTTGCTCTGATTATAGTAATGTGTAAATAAATTACGGTAGCTGGCGATTGTTTTTAAATAGTCGTCAGTTGCTTCCAATGTTCCGACGGGGACACAACTAAAAAAGGTGCACAAGCCTGTTCCAGCTGGGGGAAAGAAGGAGAGTGAGGCCTTCGCTGACGTCGTGCTGTCCAAGGAAGCCATAGCAGCTATATGCGACGCTATGGCTTCGCCGATTGCTGCCGAAGTTGGTAATCCGAGTCAGCCTAGGCCTAAGAAGAGGAGATGTGAAAGTCCCTCAGCCCTCAGCCAATACGCCTAAATTAGGCACTAATAATTTAATTTCTGTGGAGGATGGAGCATCTGGCTCTGAAGATAATCCTGTGGCATCGCAGCAAATCCCGCAGATTTTCTTGCCGGATGTGCCGGCCATCCAATCGCTAATGGATAAGTTGAGCAAGTTGGTGCATGATGGTAGTTTTTCTACGAAATGTGCGCATGGGAATGGAGTCCGAATTCTCTGCAAAGACATGATTACATACAACACTGTATTGAAGACGCTAAATGATGATGACACGCACAAGTTTACTCACCAGCTGAGGTCGAAGCGTGGCTTCAGGATTGTTATACGCAACCTTCACCGCTCAACTTCTGTTGAGTGGTTGAAGAGCCAGCTGAGTGAGTTAGGATACACAGTCAAATACGCAACTCCAGTTAAACACCGTTTCACCGGCAACACTTTAAACATGTTTGAAGTTGAGATTGCGCCATTACCTGAACAAGAACACAAGAACATTACAAAGCTTACACGTATTGGATGCCAGCAAGTGGTGGCTGAGGAACATGTGCGGCGGCTGGATCCAGTACAGTGCCACCGTTATCAGGCCTTTAAACTGTGAGGAGCCATGTCACCATGCACTGGTGGGCATGCATGTATAGGTGTATTTGTGATCAAAACATATATACTCGTATGTATGCATGTTCACGAACGGGCACACAAAATGCCCGTGAGCAGGTTACGGGATCATCACCAGGACCCCGACCCACCCGACCGACGCTCCAGCGACAAAGCTCGGCTCCGGAGGCTGGATGGCAGGAGCTGCCACCGTCGGATTGGCCACCTGGCGTCACGGCGATGGCCGATGCCCAGCCAGGACCAAGTCGACGGGCGTCCAGGATCGTGTGGCAGGAGGGGCACCGCTATCGAGTGAAGACCTCGGTACAGGGCACGCGCGTCTTCTGCAAGGAGTAGCGGCCAAAAAAAAAAAAAATAAATAAATAAATAATAATAAAGTAAATTAATAAAATTCAGACATGACTGCTCTATTTACGTTTTAGGGTTTGTTTTCTCCTTTTAGGTTGGAAAGTGGAAACTTTCCGCTGCCAGTCACCATGTCATCATGTCACCATGCACTGGTGAGCATGCATGTATAGGTATATTTGTGATCAATACATATATATGTATGCATGTTCACGAACGGGCACACAAAATGCCCGTGAGCAGGTTATATGCGCCCTCACAACAACTGGCATTCAGACCGAAATCCGGCCCTGATGCAGTTGCGGCGAATTCGCTCCCTTTCGCCATCTCCCTTTCTAACGCAGGTGTTCAGCCATTTGAACGTGTCTGACACACATGTCCATCAGGACATGTGCCGTTAGTGTGTGAGGAGTATTGCGTGAGCAATACTGTTGTCCATACTCACACTGACGGCAGACAATGGCCGGCGCCAGCAAAAGGGCAGTGGAAAAGTACCAGGAAATCACGCCACCAGAAGATCACGCCACCGGGGTACAGTCCCGGCAAAAGGTGGCCAGCCGAGGCCTATAAAAGGAGCGCCGCCGCACAAGGCAGGAGAGTTGGAATTAGATACGCGGCTGCGAAAGTGAACACGCTGTGAGAATAAACACGCGAGGGAGTGTAAATTAAACAAGAGATGCTGCGCGCATATACATAGTGCGATCATATGTGCGAGTGAAAGCCAGAGACACTAGTGAAAGTGCAAGGACATCGAGGTCCTGTAAACAGTTGTGAAGTGTATATCCTTGCCACGCTTGAATTGTGGCAACAGGCGATATTCGCAAGAAACCAGACGAAGCAAACGAGGCTTGGTCTGTGCTGAGCCAGAGAGGGACACGCGAATCCTGACTCACAAGAGTACTATTGGCGTTCCTTGAGGAACAAGGAAACCACTAGTCCGGGTGAGCATCAGGAGTGCTGTACGAAATCTCTGGCGAGCAGACTGAGACCCGGGCTTGCGTAGCTGGCGGGCGGAGTGCCTGGGGCAGATTTTAGCGCACAGGAGCTCGCTTCCAACTGCCCAAGGACACCGATGTGTGGCGAGACGACACGGAACGGGCAGATTGTAAATAAATAAACCCAACAGTGTAATATATAGAAGTAAGTCAATAAAGCAAGTTTTAATATATATGCACCGACTGTGTTGTTGATTGTTGCAAACGCAATATAAATTTGTTGCTCGAACCCTCAGCTCTACTGAATTTTAGCCTAGCTAAAATCCAACCTAGCACATAGGTTCGTTACAGGACACAGTAAGAATTACTGCCGGAAGCGTTATGCGTGTCTGAAGTGTTCCGGCAACCACATGACAACGGTGTGCGAGAAACAAAGAGACACGGAGGCTACTTGCGCCAATTGTAAGGGAAAACATTTAGCTAGTTACAAGGGCTGCCCTGTGTATAAGTCGGCTAGGAGCAAGCTGCATGTCACACGTGCTGAGGTAGCTAGCTTGCAGGCTAAGCCACAGCAACAGCAGTCGCCTCTCCGGAATGACAAACCACTTATGAAGCCGCAACACCAGCAGTTGGTGCAGCCACCGGTCAGGCGTTGCCCAAGCCCTTTGATGAAGCAGCAGCCGGAGAAGGCACAGAAGAGGCAGCCAACTTCTACACAGAATTTACAGACGAAGACGTACAGCCAGGTGGTGCAGGAGAAGTTTCAGGAGAGGCTTCGCGTTGAGCAGCAGGAGAAGCAGCTCCGCAGCCCTCAGCCGAAGAAACAGGAGGAACAGCATACACATTTGCCCTGTGCCCCTGATACAACTTCAATACTACACATAATACAGCAACACGCAATTTTGGTGACGGATCCAGGAAGGAAGATGGATGCCTTCCTATCCGTTATGATGTCGTTTATGGATACACTCACCAAACGTCATGCCTTTAGTACCACAGCACAGCCAATACAAGATGTCACATGAAGTACAAGGAACACAGTCAAGAAGGATACATATACCAGAAGTCATGCCATGCTGTCGTCACCCCGAACACTTCAAACAGTCAACTCAGTTCAAGATACACAAGTCAACATATGAAGTCAATGTCCGTACATGAAGTCCAGTCAGTCCGAGAAACAGATGTCCAGTCCGTCCACACAATCAAGTCAGTCCAAGAAGTCCGTGCAGTAATCAAGATTCCACAAAAAAACTCACTAGACACACAATTCTGAACTTATTTCAGAACTTATTTCTGAACTTATTTCAGAATTGTTTTTTACACAATTGTTTATACTGTCAACACTATTTACGAAGGTTGCTGTGATTATAGTAATGTGTAAATAAATTAGGGTAGCTGGCGATTGTTTTTAAATAGTCGTCAGTTGCTTCCAATGTTCCGACGTGAACACAAACGAAAAAAAAGAAGAGCTGCAAGCGGAATAGAAAGAAGCTGGCGGACCGAGAGACAGATAATGCAGAGAATGAAGAAGAAGAAGCAGAAGCAGGAGATGATGATGGAAAAGAAGCAGAAGCAGGAGATGATGATGGAAAAGAAGCAGTAGCAACTGGTGAAGCCAGCACCTCATGCAAGTCGTGTTGCTCCAATAAAAATAAATGCAATTTGGCAGAATTGCTACGCAAAGGCATCAACATCAACTTCACCATCAAAATTGACGAAGACAATAATGATAAAAATAGCGTCAACTAAACTAAACTTTACAGACGCATAGACTTTAACATCAAACACAGGAACCGGAATCTGAAGGATGATGAGTGCAGCACAAAACTATGAAAAATACTGGGGGGCATGAATTAATTTAAACTTAAACTTACGAGCAGAAACACGAGCATTAAAATAAATTGGGCAAATCTTTTGGCCAACAGCGGAAACACAGAAAAGCAACAACAAACAATGCACACTCGACGGGGAGGTATGTGCAGGCGAAAGGATGTGATGGACAATTGGCTGATATTTCCAAATTGATTGGAGAACTTTGCAGAACGAACAAAATAAATCGAACGAAACTAAAAAAAAAACACGTTAAAAACGAACTCAAAACTTAAAACAACAAAAAAAAAAGGCAAAGGCAAAAAACACACACACACACACAAAAAAAAAAAAAACAACAACCAACGAAATCTGCTCGAAGTAATTGTTTAAAATACACTTTATTGAAAATGAAAAAAATAACATGCAAGTGGAAGTCATATTAATAAAGACCTTGTCAGTCAATATCAATCAGAAGCAACGATTTACTATATGGGCAGGCAACAAGCTGAGCCAACAAGCTAATCAACACTTTGGAAAGGGTATTTACGTGCAAAGTGCGCCAAACGAAAAAAGCAAAATTTTGAAGTTGTTATTTTTTTCTATTTCGCGAACTGACAGTCAAAGTTTTTCGCGAGGGGGGTCCAATCCGTCCGTGAAGTCAATGCAAGTTACCAAAATCCAAGAAACACGCCAGACACGATATTTTCATATGTTGCTATGTTTTTAGAATGTAATGCGAAAATAAATTAGGGTAGCTGGCGACTGTTTATTTTAGTCGTCAGTTGCTTCCAATGTTCCAACGGAAAAATTCTATTATTTCACTTCTGGACCTTGATGATGTTGTGGTGCCAGAGAATGCCAGTAAGCGCTTAAAGGTGCACAAGCCTGTTCCAGCTGGGGGAAGGAAGGAGAGTGAGGCCTTCGCTGACGTCGTGCAGTCCAAGGAAGCCATAGCAGCTATATGCGACGCTATGCCCTATCCGATTGCTGCCGAAGTTGGAAGTCCGAGTCAGCCTAGGCCTAAGAAGAGGAGATGTGGAAGTCCCTCAGCCCTCAGCCAATACGCCTAAATTAGGCACTAATAATTTAATTTCTGTGGAGGATGGAGCATCTGGCTCTGAAGATAATCCTGTGGCATCGCAGAAAATCCCGCAGATTTTCTTGCCGGATGTATCGGCCATCCAATCGCTAATGGATAAGTTGAGCAAGTTGGTACATGACAGTAGTTTTTCTACGAAATGCGTGCAAGGGAATGGAGTCCGAATTCTCTGCAAAGACATGATTACATACAACACTGTGTTGAAGACGCTAAATGAAGCGTGGCTTCAAGATTGTTATACGCAACTTTCACCACTCAACTTCTGTTGAGTGGTTGAAATACGCAACTCCAGTTAAACACCGTTTCACCGGCAACACTTTAAACATGTTTGAAGTTGAGATTGCGCCACTACCTTAACAAGAACACAAGGACATTACAAAGCTTACACGTATTGGATGCCAGCAAGTGGTGGTTGAGGAACATGTGCGGCGGCAGGATCCAGTACAGTGCCACCGTTGTCAGACCTTTGGACACAGTAAGAATTACTGCCGGAAACCTTACGTGTGTCTGAAGTGTGCCGGCAACCACATGACAACGGTGTGCGAGAAACAAAGAGACACGGAGGCTACTTGCGCCACCGGTTAGGCGTTTCCCAAGACCTTTGATGAAGCAGCAGCCGGAGAAGGCACAGAAGAGGCAGCCAACTCCTACACAGAATTTACAGAAGAAGACGTACAGCCAGGTGGTGCAGGGTAAGGACACTACACTACGTCCACACAACCCAGGAGGAACAGCATACACATTTGCCCTGCGCCCCTGATACAACTTCAATACTACACATAATACAGCAACACGCAATTTTGGTGACGGATCTAGGAAGGAAGATGGATGCCTTCCTATGATGTCATTTATGGATACACTCACCGAAAGTCATGCCTTTAGTACCACAGCACAGCCAATACATGATGTCACATGAAGTACAAGGAACACAGTCAAGAAGGATACATATACCAGAAGTCATGCCATGCTGTCGTCACCCCGAACACTTCAAACAGTCAACTCAGTTCAAGATACACAAGTCAACATATGAAGTCAATGTCCGTACATGAAGTCCAGTCAGTCCGAGAAACAGATGTCCAGTCCGTCCACACAATCAATTCAGTTCAAGAAGTCCGTGCAGTAATCAAGATTCCACAAGAAAACTCACCAGACACACAATTCTGAACTTATTTCAGAACTTATTTCTGAACTTATTTCAGAATTGTTTTTTACACACTTGTTTATACTGTCAACACTATTTACGAAGGTTGCTGTGATTATAGTAATGTGTAAATAAATTAGGGTAGCTGGCGATTGTTTTTACATAGTCGTCAGTTGCTTCCAATGTTCTGACGTGAACACAACCGAAAAAAAGAAGAGCTGCAAGCGGAATAGAAAGAAGCTGGCGGACCGAGAGACAGATAATGCAGAGAATGAAGAAGAAGAAGCAGAAGCAGGAGATGGTGATGGAAAAGAAGCAGCAGCAACTGGCAATAAAAATAAATGCAATTTGGCAGAATTGCTACGCAAAGGCATCAACATCAACTTCACCATCAAAATTGACGAAGACAATAATGATAAAAATAGCGGCAACTAAACTAAACTTTACAGACGCATAGGCTTTAACATCAAACACAGGAACCGGAATCTGAAGGATGATGAGTGCAGCACAAAACTATGAAAAATACTTGGGGGCATGAATTAATTTAAACTTAAACTTACGAGCAGAAACACGAGCATTAAAATAAATTGGGCAAATCTTTTGGCCAACAGCGGAAACACAGAAAAGCAACAACAAACAATGGACACTCGACGGGGAGGTATGTGTAGGCGAAAGGATGTGATGGACAATTGGCTGATATTTCCAATTTGATTGGAGAACTTTGCAGAACGAACAAAATAAATCGAACGAAACTAAAAAAAAAACACGTTAAAAACGAACTCAAAACTTAAAACAACAAAAAAAAAGGCAAAGGCAAAAACACACACACACAAAAAAAAAAAAAAAAACAACAACCAACGAAATCTGCTCGAAGTAATTGTTTTAAATACACTTTATTGAAAATGAAAAAAATAATATGCAAGTGGAAGTCATATTAATAAAGACCTTGTCAGTCAATATCAATCAGAAGCAACGATTTACTATATGGGCAGGCAACAAGCTGAGCCAACAAGCTAATCAACACTTTGGAAAGGGTATTTACGTGCAAAGTGCGCCAAACGAAAAAAGCAAAATTTTGAAGTTGTTATTTTTTTCTATTTCGCGAACTGACAGTCAAAGTTTTTCGCGAGGGGGTCCAATCCGTCCGTGAAGTCAATGCAAGTTACCAAAATTCAAGAAACACGCCAGACACAATTCTGTACATACTGTCAGAATTGTTTTACACACTTTGATTTTCATGTCAACAATATTTTCATATGTTGCTATGTTTTTAGAGTAATGCGAAAATAAATTAGGGTAGCTGGCGACTGTTTATTTTAGTCGTCAGTTGCTTTCAATGTTCCAACGGAAAAATTCTATTATTTCACTTCTGGACCTTGATAATGTTGTGGTGCCAGAGAATGCCAGTAAGCGCTTAAAGGTGCACAAGCCTGTTCCAGCTGGGGGAAGGAAGGAGAGTGAGGCCTTTGCTGACGTCGTGCTGTCCAAGGAAGCCACAGCAGCTATATGCGACGCTGTGCCCTCTCCGATTGCTGCCGAAGTTGGAAGTCCGAGTCAGCCTAGGCCTAAGAAGAGGAGATGTGGAAGTCCCTCAGCCCTCAGCCAATACGCCTAAATTAGGCACTAATAATTTAATTTCTGTGGAGGATGGAGCATCTGGCTCTGGAGATAATCCTGTGGCATCGCAGAAAATCCGGCAGATTTTCTTGCCGGATGTGTCGGCCATCCAATCGCTAATGGATACGTTGAGCAAGTTGGTGCATGATGGTAGTTTTTCTACGAAATGTGCGCAAGGGAATGGAGTCCGAATTCTCTGCAAAGACATGATTACATACAACACTGTGTTGAAGACGCTAAATGATGATGACACGCACATTTTTACTCACCAGCTGAGGTCGAATCGTGGCTTCAGGATTGTTATACGCAACCTTCACCGCTCAACTTCTGTTGAGTGGTTGAAATACGCAACTCCAGTTAAACACCGTTTCACCGGCAACACTTTAAACATGTTTGAAGTTGAGATTGCGCCACTACCTGAACAAGAACACAAGGACATTACAAAGCTTACACCTATTGGATGCCAGCAAGTGGTGGTTGAGGAACATGTGCGGCGGCTGGATCCAGTACAGTGCCACCGTTGTCAGGCCTTTGGACACAGTAAGAATTATTGCCGGAAACCTTACGTGTGTCTGAAGTGTGACGGCAACCATATGACAACGATGTGCGAGAAACAAAGAGACACGGAGGCTACTTGCGCCAATTGTAAGGGAAAGCATGTAGCTAGTTACAAGGGCTGCCCTGTGTATAAGTCGGATAGGAGCAAGCTGTTTGTCACACGTGCTGAGGTACCTAGCTTGCAGGCTAAGCCGCAACATCAGCATAAACACCAATATCAAAACCAGCAGTTGGTGCAGCCACCGGTCAGGCGTTGCCCAAGCCCTTTGACGAAGCAGCAGCCGGAGAAGGCACAGAAGAGGCAGCCAACTTCTACACAGAATTTACAGAAGAAGACGTACAGCCAGGTGGTGCAGGGTAAGGACACTACTACACATACACACAACCCAGCGGAGAGGCATCTGGAGAAGTTTCAGGAGAGGCTTCGCGTTGAGCAGCAGGAGAAGCAGCTCCGCAGCCCTTAGCCGAAGATACAGGAGGAACAGAATACACCATTGCCCTGTACCCCTGAGGCCACATCCATGCTGGAAATTATACAGCAACACGCAGTTTTGGTCGCTGAACTAGGCCGGAAGATGGACGACTTTTAACACTGATGATGTCACTTATGAAAACACTCTCTATAAATCACGCCTTGCCAGTCCAAGATAACATGAAGCCACTTGAGAAAGAAACTTACCTGAAGTCACGCCCTGCTGAAGTAAGTCTGAACACTTCACGCAGTCTACAATTTCCAAGTCAACACGAAAAGTCAAGTCCGTACATGAAGTCGCGTCAATCTGAGTTATGGAGTCAAGTTTGTTCCAAGAAGTCCAGGAAGCCCGGTCAATCCGCACAGTCCAGTCCGTCCATGGAGTCAACGCAAGTTACCTAAGTTCAAGAAACCAAAAAGTCCAGGAAGCCCGGTCAATCTACACAGTCCAATCCCAAACACGCCAGACACAATTCTGCATATATTGTCGGAATTGTTTTAAACACTTTGATTTTCATGTCAACAATATTTTCATATGTTGCTATGTTTTTAGAGTAATGCGAAAATAAATTAGGGTAGCTGGCGACTGTTTATTTAAGTCGTCAGTTGCTTCCAATGTTCCAACGGGGACACAACTAAAAAAGGTGCACAAGCCTGTTCCAGCTGGGGGAAGGAAGGAGAGTGAGGCCTTCGCTAACGTCGTGCAGTCCAAGGAAGCCATAGCAGCTATATGCGACGCTATGCTGCCGATTGCTGCCGAAGTTGGAAGTCCGAGTCAGCCTAGGCCTAAGAAGAGGAGATGTGAAAGTCCCTCAGCCCTCAGCCAATACGCCTAAATTAGGCACTAATAATTTAATTTCTGTGGAGGATGGAGCATCTGGCTCTGAAGATAATCCTGTGGTATTGCAGAAAATCCCGCAGATTTTCTTGCCGGATGTATCAGCCATCCAATCGCGAATGGATAAGTTGAGCAAGTTGGTGCATGACAGTAGTTTTTCTACGAAATGTGCGCAAGGGAATGGAGTCCGAATTCTCTGCAAAGACATGATTACATACAACACTCTGTTGAAGACGCTAAATGAAGCGTGGCTTCAGGATTGTTATACGCAACCTTCACCACTCAACTTCTGTTGAGTGGCTGAAATACGCAACTCCAGTTAAACACCGTTTCACCGGCAACACTTTAAACATGTTTAAAGTTGAGATTGCGCCACTACCTTAACAAGAGCACAAGGACACTACAAAGCTTACACGTATTGGATGCCAGCAAGTGGTGGTTGAGGAACATGTGCGGCGGCTGGATCCAGTACACTGCCACCGTTGTCAGGCATTTGGACACAGTAAGAATTACTGCCGGAAACCTTACGTGTCTGAAGTGTGCCGGCAACCACATGACAACGGTGTGCGAGAAACAAAAGAGAAACGGAGGCTAGTTGCGCCACCGGTTAGGCGTTTCCCAAGTCCTTTGATGAAGCAGCCGGAGAAGGCACAGAAGAGGCAGCCAACTCCTACACAGAATTTACAGAAGAAGACGTACAGCCAGGTGGTGCAGGGTAAGGACACTACACTACGTCCACACAACCCAGGAGGAACAGCATACACATTTGCCCTGCACCCCTGATACAACTCCAATACTACACATAATACAGCAACACGCAATTTTGGTGACGGATCTAGGAAGGAAGATGGATGCCTTCCTATGATGTCATTTGTGGATACACTCACCAAAAGTCATGCCTTTAGTACCAAAGCACAGCCAATACAAGATGTCACATGAAGTACAAGGAACACAGTCAAGAAGGATACATATACCAGAAGTCATGCCATGCTGTCGTCACCCCGAACACTTCAAACAGTCAACTCAGTTCAAGATACACAAGTCAACATATGAAGTCAATGTCCGTACATGAAGTCCAGTCAGTCCGAGAAACAGATGTCCAGTCCGTCCACACAATCAAGTCAGTCCAAGAAGTCCGTGCAGTAATCAAGATTCCACAAAAAAACTCACTAGACACACAATTCTGAACTTATTTCACACACTTGTTTACACACTTGTTTATACTGTGAACGCAAATTACGAAGGTTGCTCTGATTATAGTAATGTGTAAATAAATTACGGTAGCTGGCGATTGTTTTTAAATAGTCGTCAGTTGCTTCCAATGTTTCGACGTGAACACAACCGAAAAAAAGAAGAGCTGCAAGCGGAACAGAAAGAAGCTGGCGGACCGAGAGACAGATAATGCAGAGAATGAAGCAAAAGAAGCAGAAGCAGGAGATGATGATGGAAAAGAAGCAGAAGCAGGAGATGATGATGGAAAAGAAGCAGCAGCAACTGGTGTGCTGGCTTCACCATGCAAGTCGTGTTGCTCCAATAAAAATAAATGCAATTTGGCAGAATTGCTACGCAAAGGCATCAACATCAACTTCACCATCAAAATTGACGAAGACAATAATGATAAAAATAGCGTCAACTAAAATAAACTTTACAGACGCATAGACTTTAACATCAAACACAGGAACCGGAATCTGAAAGATGATGAGTGCAGCACAAAACTATGAAAATACTTGGGGGCATGAATTAATTTAAACTTAAACTTACGAGCAGAAACACGAGCATTAAAATAAATTGGGCAAATCTTTTGGCCAACAGCGGAAACACAGAAAAGCAACAACAAACAATGGACACTCGACGGGGAGGTATGTGTAGGCGAAAGGATGTGATGGACAATTGGCTGATATTTCCAATTTGATTGGAGAACTTTGCAGAACGAACAAAATAAATCGAACAAAAAAAAAAAAAAAAAAAAACACGTTAAAAACGAACTCAAAACTTAAAACAAAAAAAAAAAAAAGGCAAAGGCAAAAAACACACACACACACAAAAACAACAACCAACGAAATCTGCTCGAAGTAATTGTGCTACTAAAAACAATCTACACAGTCCAATCCGTCCGTGAAGTCAATGCAAGTTACCAAAATCCAAGAAACACGCCAGACATAATTCTGTACATATTGACAGAATTGTTTTACACACTTTGTTTTGCATGTCAACAATATTTTCATATGTCTGGCACCACAACATCATCAAGGTCCAGAAGTGAAATAATAGAATTTTTCCGTTGGAACATTGGAAGCAAATGACGACTAAAATAAACAGCCGCCAGCTACCCTAATTTATTTTCGAATTACTCTAAAAATCTAGTAACATATGAAAATATTGTTGACATGCAAAAAAAAAGTGTAAAACAAATCTGACAATATGTACAGAATTGTGTCTGGCGTGTTTCTTGGATTTTGGTAAATTGCATTGACTTCACGGACGGATTGGACTGTGTAGATTGTTTTTTTGTTTTAAGTTTTGATTTCGTTTTTAACGTGGTTTTTTTTTTTTGTTTCGATCGATTTATTTTGTTCTTTCTGCAAAGTTCTCCGATCAAATTGGAAATATCAGCCAATTGTCCATCACATCCTTTCGCCTACACATACCTCCCCCGTCGAGTGTCCATTGTTTGTTGTTGCTTTGCTGTGTTTCCACTGTTGGCCAAAAGATTTGCCCAATTTATTTTAATACTCGTGTTTCTGCTCATAAGTTTAAGTTTACATTAATTCATGCCCCCAAGTATTGTTCATAGTTTTGTGCTGCACTCATCATCCTTCAGATTCCGGTTCCTGTGTTTGATGTTAAAGTCTATGCGTCTGTAAAGTTTAGTTTAGTTGACGCTATTTTTATCATTATTGTCTTCTTCTGTAAATTCTGTGTAGGAGTTGGCTGCCTCTTCTGTGTCTTCTCCGGCTGTTGCTTCATCAAAGGGATTGGGGAACGCCTGACCGGTGGCGCAAGTAGCCTCCGTGTCTCTTTGTTTCTCGCACACCGTTGTCATGTGGTTGCCGTCACACTTCAGACACGTAAGGTTCCCGGCAATAATTCTTACTGTGTCCAAAGGCCTGACAACGGTGGCACTGTACTGGATCCAGCCGTCGCACATGTTCCTCAACCACCACTTGCTGGCATCCAATACGTGTAAGCTTTGTAATGTCCTTGTGTTCTTGTTCAGGTAGTGGCGCAATCTCAACTTCAAACATGTTTAAAGTGTTGCCGGTGAAAC
The DNA here is from genome assembly GCA_018904325.1 of Drosophila murphyi. NCBI lineage: Eukaryota > Metazoa > Arthropoda > Insecta > Diptera > Drosophilidae > Drosophila > Drosophila murphyi. The sequence continues at coordinate 93,655 of JAEIFX010000598.1, read as the reverse complement.
GGTGTTTAACTGGAGTTGCGTATTTGACTGTGTATCCTAACTCACTCAGCTGGCTCTTCAACCACTCAACAGAAGTTGAGCGGTGAAGGTTGCGTATAACAATCCTGAAGCCACGCTTCGAAATCGGCTGGTGAGTAAACATGTGCGTGTCATCATCACTTAGCGTCTTCAATACAGTGTTGTATGTAATCATGTCTTTGCACAGAATTCGGACTCCATTCCCTTGCGCACATTTCGTAGAAAAACTACCATCATGCACCAACTTGCTCAACTTATCCATTAGCGATTGGATGGCCGGCACATCCGGCAAGAAAATCTGCGGGATTTGCTGCGATGCCACAGGATTATCTTCAGAGCCAGATGCTCCATCCTCCACAGAAATTAAATTATTAGTGCCTAATTTAGGCGTATTGGCTGAGGGCTGAGGGACTTTCACATCTCCTCTTCTTAGGCCTAGGCTGACTCGGATTACCAACTTCGGCAGCAATCGGCGAAGCCATAGCGTCGCATATAGCTGCTATGGCTTCCTTGGACAGCACGACGTCAGCGAAGGCCTCACTCTCCTTCTTTCCCCCAGCTGGAACAGGCTTGTGCACATTTTTTAGTTGTGTCCCCGTCGGAACATTGGAAGCAACTGACGACTATTTAAAAACAATCGCCAGCTACCCTAATTTATTTACACATTACTATAATCAGAGCAACCTGCGTAAATAGTGTTGACAGTATAAACAAGTGTGTAAAAATCAATTCTGAAATAAGTTCTGAAATAAGTTCAGAATTGTTTGCCTGTTGAGTTTTCTTGTGGAATCTTGATTACTGCACGGACTTCTTAAAGTCAGTCCAGTCAGTTGTGTGGACGGACTGGACATCTGTTTCTTGGATTGACTGGACTTCATGTACGGACATTGACTTCATATGTTGACTTGCGTATCTTGAACTGAGTTGACTGTTTGAAGCGTTCGGGGTAACGACAGCATGGCATGACTTCTGGTATATGTATCCTTCTTGACTGTGTTCCTTGTACTTCATGTGACATCTTGTATTGGCTGTGCTTTGGTACTAAAGGCATGACTTTTGGTGAGTGTATCCATAAATGCCATCATAGGAAGGCATCCATCTTCCTTCCTAGATCCGTCACCAAAATTGCGTGTTGCTGTATTATGTGTAGTATTGAAGTTGTATCAGGGGCTCAGAGCAAATGTGTATGCTGTTCTTCCTGTTTCTTCTTTAGTGTGTCCCCGTTGGAACATTGGAAGCAACTGACGACTAAAATAAACAGGCGCCAGCTACCCTAATTTATTTTCGCATTGCTCTAAAAACATAGCAACATATGAAAATATTGTTGACATGTACAATATGTACAGAATTGTGTCTGGCGTGTTTCTTGGATTTAGGTAACTTGCGTTGACTCCATGGACGGACTGGACTGTGTGGATTGACCGGGCTTCCTGGACTTCTTGGAACAAACTTGACTCCATAACTCAGACTGACGAGACTTCGTGTACGGACTTGACTCTATGTGTTGACTTGGAAATCGTAGACTGCTTGAAGGGTTCAGGGTAACTTCAGCAGGGTGTGACTTCAGGTATGTTTCTTTCTCAAGTGGCTTCATGTTATCTTGGACTGGCAAGGCGTGATTTATAGGGAGTGTTTTCATAAGTGACATCAGCAGTGTTAAAAAGTCGTCCATCTTCCGGCCTAGTTCAGCGACCAAAACTGCGTGTTGCTGTATAATTTCCAGCATGGATGTGGCCTCAGGGGTACAGGACAATGGTGTATTCTGTTCCTCCTGTATCTCCGGCTGAGGGCTGCGGAGCTGCTTCTCCTGCTGCTCAACGCGAAGCCTCTCCTGAAACTTCTCCAGATGCCTCTTCGCTGGGTTGTGTGTATGTGTAGTAGTGTCCTTACCCTGCACCACCTGACTGTACGTTTTTTTTTTGTGTTGTCTGTTTAGGTGTTGGCTGTTTATTTTGTGTCTTTATGGGTTGTAGCACCAACAGGGGTCTTGCATGGCGTGTAATTGGTGGCTTTGCCAACTGCTGGTATGAATTTTCATGTCCATGTTTGTGTTGCTGCGTCTTCTGTGGATCAGTTGCAGCAGCTGGTGTAATAACGAGTTTGTCTCTGGCTGCCTTGTATACAGGGCAGCATTTGTAGCTAGCTAGCTAGCTACATGCTTACCCTTACAGTTTACACATGTAGCCTCCGTGTCCGGTGTCTTTTCGCACACCGTTGTCAGGTTGTTGGTCGGCACACTTCAGACACGCATAATGCTTCGGGCAGTAATTCTTACTGTATCCAAAGGCCTGACAACGGTGGCACTGTACTGGATCCAGCCGCCGCACGTGTTCCTCAACCACCACCTGCTGGCATCCAATACGTGTAAGCTTTGTAATGTCCTTGTGTTCTTGTTCGGGTAGTGGCGAAAGTTTGACTTCAAACATGTTTATGGGCTTTCCGGTAAATCTATTCTTGATAAGTGTGGCGTATCTGACAGTGTAACCCAACTCACTCAGCTGACTTTTCAACCACTCAACCGATGTTGAGTGATGAAGGTTGCGTATGAAGACTCGGTAGCCACGTTTTGACTTCAGCTGGTGAGTATACAACTGTGTGTTATCATCATCCAGCGTCTTCAGAATAGTTTTATAAGTATCTACATTGTCACAGCGGATCCGGACCGCATTGCCTCGTATGCATTTGATGGTAAAACTACCAGCATGTGCTGTGCAGCTTAGTTTGTCCATTAAAAACTGTATGGCAGCCACGTCTGGCAGAAAAATTTGAGGTACTTTCTGGGAGGCCACAGATTCAGCTCCACAGCCAGAAACTCCATCCTTCCCAGTTTGTGTGTTTTGTGTGCCTAGCTCAGGCGTATTGGCTAGAGGACTCTCACACCTCCTCTTCTTCTTCTTCGGCTGGCTTGGGCTGCTAGGTATAGTGGCCTCAGGAGAGTCTACAGCATCGCACAGCGCTGCAATCAAATCTTTTGACTTACGGAAGTCAACAAATGGCTCCTGCTCCATCCATCCTTCAGCAGCAGCAGGTTTGTGCATCTTCTGATGCTTAGTGGCGGGCTCTGACACATCATTGCACCCAAAAAATCTTATCATCGTCGTCATCATTAGTATCTTCCCATATTATGTGTGATGGCTGCTTAGTAGCATCATATTTGGACCAGGTGTCCTTAGTGAATGGCTGTTTTGGCTCCACCGGAATAGGCGGCCAGCCAGGATTAACAGATGGGGCACAAAGCCAGCCATCTAAGGTTGGATGCTTCTTATTCTTGGCGGGTGCCCCCTTGGCAGTACCAATACGCGGCGAGCCTCCCACCGCCTTTAAACTCACATTCTTCGTACTCTTTTCAGTTGTGTCCCCGTTGGAACATTGGAAGCAACTGACGACTAAAATAAACAGTCGCCAGATACCCTAATTTATTTTCGCATTACTCTAAAAACATAGCAACATATGAAAATATTGTTGACATGAAAATCAAAGTGTTTAAAATAATTCTGACAATATGTGCAGAATTGTGTCTGGCGTGTTTCTTGGATTTAGGTAACTTGCATTGACTTCACGGACGGATTGGACTGTGTGGATTGACCGGGCTTCCTGGACTTCTTGGAACAAACTTGACTCTATAACTCAGACTGACGAGACTTCGTGTACGGACTTGACTCTGCGTGTTGACTTGGAAATCGTAGACTGCTTGAAGGGTTCAGGGCGACTTCAGCAGGGCGTGACTTCAGGTAAGTTTCTTTCTCAAGTGGCTTCATGTTATCTTGGACTGGCAAGGCGTGATTTATAGAGAGTGTTTTCATAAGTGACATCATCAGTGTTAAAAAGTCGTCCATCTTCCGGCCTAGTTCAGCGACCAAAACTGCGTGTTGCTGTATAATTTCCAGCATGGATGTGGCCTCAGGGGTACAGGGCAAATGTGTATGCTGCTCCTCCTGTTTCTTCGGCTGAGGGCTGCGGAGCTGCTTCTCCCTGCTGCTCGACGCGAATCCGCTCCTGTAACTTCTCCAAAAGCCTCTCCGCTGGGTTGTGTGTATGTGTAGTAGTGTCCTTATCCTGCACCACCTGGCTGTACGTCTTCTTCTGTAAATTCTGTGTAGAAGTTGGCTGCCTCTTCTGTGCCTTCTCCGGCTGCTGCTTCATCAAAGGGATTGGGCAACGCCTGACCGGTGGCTGCACCAACTGCTAGTGTTGATATTGGTGTTCATGCTGGTATTGCGGCTTCATAAGTGGTTTGTCATTCCGGAGAGGCGACTGCTGTTGCTGTGGCTTAGCCTGCAAGCTAGCTACCTCAGCACGTGTGACAAGCAGCTTGCTCCTAGCTGACTTATACACAGGGTAGCCCTTGTAACTAGCTACATGTTTACCCTTACAATTGGCGCAAGTAGCCTCCGTGTCTCTTTGTTTCTCGCACACCGTTGTCATGTGGTTGCCGGCACACTTCAGACACGCATGACGCTTCCGGCAGTAATTCTTACTGTGCCCAAAGGCCTGATAACGGTGGCACTGTACTGGATCCAGCCGCCGCACATGTTCCTCAACCACCACTTGCTGGCATCCAATACGTGTAAGCTTTGTAATGTTCTTGTGTTCTTGTTCAGGTAGTTGCGCAATCTCAACTTCAAACATGTTTAAAGTGTTGCCGGTGAAACGGTGTTTAACTGGAGTTGCGTATTTGACTGTGTATCCTAACTCACTCAGCTGGCTCTTCAACCACTCAACAGAAGTTGAGCGGTGGAGGTTGCGTGTAACAATCCTGAAGCCACGCTTCGATCTCAACTGGTGAGTAAACATGTGCGTGTCATCATCATTTAGCGTCTCCATATTCCACAGAAATTAAATTATTAGTGCCTAATTCAGGCGTATTGGCTGAGGGACTTCCACATCTCCTCTTCTTAGGCCTCGACTGACTCGGACTTCCAACTTCGGCAGCAATCGGAGAGGGCATAGCGTCTTACATAGCTGCTATGGCTTCCTTGGACTGCACGACATCAGCGAAGGCCTCACTCTCCTTCCTTACCCCAGCTGGAACAGGCTTGTGCACCTTTTTTAGTTGTGTCCCCGTTGGAACATTGGAAGCAACTGACGACTAAAATAAACAGTCGCCAGATACCCTAATTTATTTTCGCATTACTCTGAAAACATAGCAACATATGAAAATATTGTTGACATGAAAATCAAAGTGTTTAAAACAATTCTGACAATATGTACAGAGTTGTGTCTAGCGTGTTTCTTGGATTTAGGTAACTTAAATTGACTTCACGGACTTTTGGTTTCTTGAACTTAGGTAACTTGCGTTGACCCCATGGACGGACTGGACTGTGTGGATTGACAGGGCTTCCTGGAATTCTTGGAACAAACTTGACTCCATAACTCAGACTGACGAGACTTCGTGTACGGACTTGACTCGGCGTGTTGACTTGGAAATTGTAGACTGCTTGAAGGGTTGAGGGTGACTTCAGCAGGGTGTGACTTCAGGTAAGTTTCTTTCTCAAGTGGCTTCATGTTATCTTGGACTGGCAAGGCGTGATTTATAGAGAGTGTTTTCATAAGTGACATCATCAGTGTTAAAAAGTCGTCCATCTTCCGGCCTAGTTCAGCGACCAAAACTGCGTGTTGCTGTATAATTTCCAGCATGGATGTGGCCTCAGGGGTACAGGGAAAATGTGTATGCTGCTCCTCCTGTTTCTTCGGCTGAGAGCTGCGGAGCTGCTTCTCCTGCTGCTCGACGCGAAGCCTCTCCTGAAACTTATACAGATGCCTCTCCGCTGGGTTGTGTGTATGTGTAGTAGTGGCCTTATCCTGCATCACCTGGCTGTACGTCTTCTTCTGTAAATTCTGTGTAGAAGTTGGCTGCCTCTTCGGTGCCTTCTCCGGCTGCTGCTTCATCAAAGGGGCTTGGGCAACGCCTGACCGGTGGCTGCACCAACTGCTGGTGTTGATATTGGTGTTCATGCTGGTGTTGCGGCTTCATAAGTGGTTTGTCATTCCGGAGAGGCGATTGCTGTTGCTGTGGCTTAGCCTGCAAGCTAGCTACCTCAGCACGTGTGACAAGCAGCTTGCTCCTAGCTGACTTTTACACAGGGCAGCCCTTGTAACTAGCTACATGTTTACCCTTACAATTGGCGCAAGTAGCCTCCGTGTCTCTTTGTTTCTCGCACACCGTTGTCATGTGGTTGCCGGCACACTTCAGACACGCATAACGCTTCCGGCAGTAATTCTTACTGTGTCCAAAGGCCTGACAATGGTGGCACTGTACTGGATCCAGCCGCCGCACATGTTCCTCAACCACCACTTGCTGGCATTCAATACGTGTAAGCTTTTTAATGTTCTTGTGGTCTTGTTCAGGTAGTGGCGCAATCTCAACTTCAAACATGTTTAAAATGTTGCCGGTGAAACGGTGTTTAACTGGAGTTGCGTATTTGACTGTGTATCCTAACTCACTCAGCTGGCTCTTCAACCACTCAACAGAAGTTGGGCGGTGAAGGTTGCGTATAACAATCCTGAAGCCACGCTTCGACCTCAGCTGGTGAGTAAACATGTGCGTGTCATCATCATTTAGCGTCTTCAATACAGTGTTGTATGTAATCATGTCTTTGCAGAGAATTCGGACTCCATTCCCTTGCGCACATTTCGTAGAAAAACTACCATCATGCACCAACTTGCTCAACTTATCCATTAGCGATTGGATGCCACAGGATTGTCTCCAGAGCCAGATGCTCCATCTTCCACAGAAATTAAATTATTAGTGCCTAATTCAGGCGTATTGGCTGAGGGCTGAGGGACTTCCACATCTCCTCTTCTTAGGCCTCGACTGACTCGGACTTCCAACTTCGGCAGCAATCGGAGAGGGCATAGCGTCGCACATAGCTGCTATGGCTTCCTTGGACTGCACGACATCAGCGAAGGCCTCACTCTCCTTCCTTACCCCAGCTGGAACAGGCTTGTGCACCTTTTTTAGTTGTCTCCCCGTTGGAACATTGGAAGCAACTGACGACTAAAATAAACAGTCGCCAGATACCCTAATTTATTTTCGCATTACTCTAAAAACATAGCAACATATGAAAATATTGTTGACATGAAAATCAAAGAGTTTAAAACAATTCTGACAATATGTACAGAATTGTGTCTGGCGTGTTTCTTGGATTTAGGTAACTTGCATTGACTTCACGGACGGATTGGACTGTGTGGATTGACCGGGCTTCCTGGACTTTTTGGAACAAACTTGACTCCATAACTCAGACTGACGAGACTTCGTGTACGGACCTGACTCTGCGTGTTGACTTGGAAATCATAGACTGCTTGAAGAGTTCAGGGTGACTTCAGCAGGGCGTGACTTCAGGTAAGTTTCTTTCTCAAGTGGCTTCATGTTATCTTGGACTGGCAAGGCGTGATTTATAGAGAGTGTTTTCATAAGTGACATCATCAGTGTTTAAACGTCGTCCATCTTCCGGCCTAGTTCAGCGACCAAAACTGCGTGTTGCTGTATAATTTCCAGCATGGATGTGGCCTCAGGGGTACAGGGAAAATGTGTATGCTGTTCCTCCTGTTTCTTCGGCTGAGGGCTGCGGAGCTGCTTCTCCTGCTGCTCGACGCGAAGCCTCTCCTGAAACTTCTCCAGATGCCTCTCCGCTGGGTTGTGTGTATGTGTAGTAGTGGCCTTATCCTGCATCACCTGGCTGTACGTCTTCTTCTGTAAATTCTGTGTAGAAGTTGGCTGCCTCTTCGGTGGCTTCTCCGGCTGTGCTTCATCAAAGGGCTTGGGCAACGCCTGACCGGTGGCTGCACCAACTCCTGGAGTTGATATTGGTGTTCATGCTGGTGTTGCGGCTTCATAAGTGGTTTGTTATTCCGGAGAGGCGACTGCTGTTGCTGTGGCTTAGCCTGCAAGCTAGCTACCTCAGCACGTGTGACAAGCAGCTTGCTCCTAGCCGACTTATACACAGGGCAGCCCTTGTAACTGGCTACATGTTTACCCTTACAATTGGCGCAAGTAGCCTCCGTGTCTCTTTGTTTCTCGCACACCGTTGTCATGTGGTTGCCGGCACACTTCAGACACGCATAACGCTTCCGGCAGTAATTCTTACTGTGCCCAAAGGCCTGATAACGGTGGCACTGTACTGGATCCAGCCGCCGCACATGTTCCTCAACCACCACTTGCTGGCATCCAATACGTGTAAGCTTTGTAATGTCCTTGTGTTCTTGTTCAGGTAGTTGCGCAATCTCAACTTCAAACATGTTTAAAGTGTTGCCGGTGAAACGGTGTTTAACTGGAGTTGCGTATTTGCCTATGTATCCTAACTCACTCAGCTGGCTCTTCAACCACTCAACAGAAGTTGAGCGGTGGAGGTTGCGTGTAACAATCCTGAAGCCACGCTTCGATCTCAACTGGTGAGTAAACATGTGCGTGTCATCATCATTTAGCGTCTTCAATACAGTGTTGTATGTAATCATGTCTTTGCAGAGGATTCGGACTCCATTCCCTTGCGCACATTTCGTAGAAAAACTACCATCATGCACCAACTTGCTCAACTTATCCATTAGCGATTAGATGGCCGACACTTCCGGCAAGAAAATCTGCGGGATTTGCTGCGATGCCACAGGATTGTCTTCAGAGCCAGATGCTCCATCTTCCACAGAAATGAAATTATTAGCGCCTAATTCAGGCGTATTGGCTGAGGGACTTCCACATCTCCTCTTCTTAGGCCTCGACTGACTCGGACTTCCAACTTCGGCAGCAATCGGAGAGGGCATAGCGTCGCACATAGCTGCTATGGCTTCCTTGGACTGCACGACATCAGCGAAGGCCTCACTCTCCTTCCTTACCCCAGCTGGAACAGGCTTGTGCACCTTTTTTAGTTGTGTCCCCGTTGGAACATTGGAAGCAACTGACGACTAAAATAAACAGTCGCCAGATACCCTAATTTATTTTCGCATTACTCTAAAAACATAGCAACATATGAAAATATTGTTGACATGAAAATCAAAGTGTTTAAAACAATTCTGACAATATGTACAGAGTTGTGTCTAGCGTGTTTCTTGGATTTAGGTAACTTAAATTAACTTCACGGACTTTTGGTTTCTTGAACTTAGGTAACTTGAGTTGACTCCAAGGACGGACTTGACCGTGTGGATTGACCGGGCTTCCTGGACTTCTTGGAACAAACTTGACTCCATAACTCAGACTGACGAGACTTCATTTACGGATTTGACTTTTCGTGTTGACTTGGAAATTGTAGACTGCTTGAAGTGTTCAGGCTGACTCCAGCAGGGCGTGACTTCAGGTAAGTTTCTTTCTCAAGTGGCTTCATGTTATCTTGGACTGGCAAGGCGTGATTTATAGAGAGTGTTTTCATAAGTGACATCATCAGTGTTAAAAAGTCGTCCATCTTCCGGCCTAGTTCAGCGACCAAAACTGCGTGTTGCTGTATAATTTCCAGCATGGATGTGGACTCAGTGGTACAGGACAATGGTGTATTCTGTTCCTCCTGTATCTTCGGCTGAGGGCTGCGGAGCTGCTTCTCCTGCTGCTCAACGCGAAGCCTCTCCTGGAACTTCTCCAGATGCCTCTTCGCTGGGTTGTGTGTTTGTGTAGTAGTGTCCTTACCCTGCACCACCGTACGTTTTTTTTTTGTGTTGTCTGTTTAGGTGTTGGCTGTTTATTTTGTGTCTTTATGGGTTGTAGCACCAACAGGGGTCTTGCATGGCGTGTAATTGGTGGCTTTGCCAACTGCTGGTATGGATTTTCATGTCCATGTTTGTGTTGCTGCGTCTTCTGTGGATCAGTTGCAGCAGCCCGTGTAATAACGAGTTTGTCTCTGGCTGCCTTGTATACAGGGCAGCATTTGTAGCTAGCTAGCTAGCTACATGCTTACTTCATTTACGGATTTGATTTTCGTGTTGACTTGGAAATTGTAGACTGCTTGAAGTGTTCAGGCTGACTCCAGCAGGGCGTGACTTCAGGTAAGTTTCTTTCTCAAGTGGCTTCATGTTATCTTGGACTGGCAAGGCGTGATTTATAGAGAGTGTTTTCATAAGTGACATCATCAGTGTTAAAAAGTCGTCCATCTTCCGGCCTAGTTCAGCGACCAAAACTGCGTGTTGCTGTATAATTTCCAGCATGGATGTGGCCTCAGTGGTACAGGACAATGGTGTATTCTGTTCCTCCTGTATCTTCGGCTGAGGGCTGCGGAGCTGCTTCTCCTGCTGCTCAACGCGAAGCCTCTCCTGGAACTTCTCCAGATGCCTCTTCGCTGGGTTGTGTGTTTGTGTAGTAGTGTCCTTACCCTGCACCACCGTACGTTTTTTTTTTGTGTTGTCTGTTTAGGTGTTGGCTGTTTATTTTGTGTCTTTATGGGTTGTAGCACCAACAGGGGTCTTGCATGGCGTGTAATTGGTGGCTTTGCCAACTGCTGGTATGGATTTTCATGTCCATGTTTGTGTTGCTGCGTCTTCTGTGGATCAGTTGCAGCAGCCCGTGTAATAACGAGTTTGTCTCTGGCTGCCTTGTATACAGGGCAGCATTTGTAGCTAGCTAGCTAGCTACATGCTTACCCTTACAGTTTACACATGTAGCCTCCGTGTCCGGTGTCTTTTCGCACAACGTTGTCAGGTGGTTGCCGGCACACTTCAGACACGCATAAGGCTTCCGGCAGTAATTCTTACTGTGTCCAAAGGCCTGACAACGGTGGCACTGTACTGGATCCAGCCGCCGCACGTGTTCCTCAACCACCACCTGCTGGCATCCAATACGTGTAAGCTTTGTAATGTCCTTGTGTTCTTGTTCGGGTAGTGGCGAAAGTTCGACTTCAAACATGTTTATGGGCTTTCCGGTAAATCTATTCTTGATAAGTGTGTCGTATTTGACAGTGTAACCCAACTCACTCAGCTGACTTTTCAACCACTCAACCGATGTTGAGTGATGAAGGTTGCGTATGATGACTCGGTAGCCACGTTTCGATTTCAGCTGGTGAGTATACAACTGTGTGTTATCATCATCCAGCGTCTTCAGAATAGTTTTATAAGTATCTACATTGTCACAGAGGATCCGGACCGCATTGCCTCGTTTTTTAGTTGTGTTCCCGTTGGAACGCTGGAAGCAACTGATGACTATTTAAAAATAGTCACCAGCTGGCCCTACTTTTATTTTTTTATTGCTTTAACATAGCAACCTTTAAAAATATGAATTGCATGCCAAATGACAAAGTTTGAAGTGGCAACTCTGAACAATAAAATAAAATGCCTAGCTGAATTGGCCGCAGCAACTGAATCTGCAACAGCACAATGGGGTGGAACTCGCGGTTTAGACCACGGAGGACCGTCTTCATCCAAGTTCCCCATTGAGCGGCTTGAAAAAACGTGGCGATTAAATGACCATTTTATTTTAGTTGTGTTCCCGTTGGAACGTTGGAAGCAACTGATGACTATTTAAAAATAGGCACCAGCTGGCCCTACTTTTATTTTTCATTGCTTTAACATAGCAACCTTTAAAAATATGAATTGCATGCCAAATGACAAAGTTTGAAGGGGCAACTCTGAACAATAAAGTAAAATGTCCAGCTGAATTGGCCGCAGCAACTGAATCTGCAACAGCACAATGGGGTGGAACGCGCGGTTTAGACCACGGATGCCCATCTTCATCCAAGCTCCCCATTCAGCGGCTTGAAAAAACATGACGATTAAAAAGACCATGGAGGAACATTCAGACCAGAATTGTCCATTAAACACAACACTCCTGCAGCTGAACTGGCACCGCGATTAAATGACCATAGAGGACCAGATAACCAAAAACAACGCCAGAACAAAAGCCGCATATGCCAACCGAGTGGCGCCAAGCAAATGACCATGGAGGTCCACCCAGATCAAAGTGGACTGAAATTAAAGAAAAAAGGAAAGTCAGGGAAAACTAACATAACCGCTTAGAGGGCATCAGTGGAAAGCTACACGGCCGCTTAATAGGGGTAGCTTGATACTGCTGCATCAGCAGATGATGCTGCATACGTACAGACAAGAGCTGGTCCGGAAAAAACGTAAACTCCGAAGGTCTACACTGAAACTGCTCAGACTGCCTAGCCATCACTTGCTCATTGCACCTCTCTTGCTCAAGAAGGAGCTCATCATCCATATCCCGCTCAAGTTGCTGTTGTAAAGCCACAAACCGCTCATCCAACTCAATCACACCAACACAGGGGGAAAGCTGACCCTCATGCTGCGCAACCACTTCACCTCGCGCAGACTGTTGCCCAAGTTGAGGCAACTCCAACATCTCTGTATCCATACGTGGACGTACATACAACAAATTCTCATCCATCAGCGGGGAATTGCATTTGCGCTTCAGCGGCACTGCCTCAGGACTCAAGTGCTTCTGCACGTGATGCTGCTGCAAAGTAACTTCCTGAATCAGCTCAGACTCATGCCCACCAGCAGCCCGAACTGAAGGCAAAATCAACTCTTTAATCTGAGCTGGTCCGCTTCTCAGGATTACTCCTACACAGCAATACACGCCGAATATATGGGCGCATGCATAACCGCTTAGAGGGCATCAGTGGAAAGCTACACGGCCGCTTAATAGGGGTAGCTTGATACTGCTGCATCAGCAGATGATGCTGCATACGTACAGACAAGAGCTGGTCCGGAAAAAACGTAAACTCCGAAGGTCTACACTGAAACTGCTCAGACTGCCTAGCCATCACTTGCTCATTGCACCTCTCTTGCTCAAGAAGGAGCTCATCATCCATATCCCGCTCAAGTTGCTGTTGTAAAGCCACAAACCGCTCATCCAACTCAATCACACCAACACAGGGGGAAAGCTGACCCTCATGCTGCGCAACCACTTCACCTCGCGCAGACTGTTGCCCAAGTTGAGGCAACTCCAACATCTCTGTATCCATACGTGGACGTACATACAACAAATTCTCATCCATCAGCGGGGAATTGCATTTGCGCTTCAGCGGCACTGCCTCAGGACTCAAGTGCTTCTGCACGTGATGCTGCTGCAAAGTAACTTCCTGAATCAGCTCAGACTCATGCCCACCAGCAGCCCGAACTGAAGGCAAAATCAACTCTTTAATCTGAGCTGGTCCGCTTCTCAGGATTACTCCTACACAGCAATACACGCCGAATATATGGGCGCATGCATAACCGCTTAGAGGGCATCAGTGGAAAGCTACACGGCCGCTTAATAGGGGTAGCTTGATACTGCTGCATCAGCAGATGATGCTGCATACGTACAGACAAGAGCTGGTCCGGAAAAAACGTAAACTCCGAAGGTCTACACTGAAACTGCTCAGACTGCCTAGCCATCACTTGCTCATTGCACCTCTCTTGCTCAAGAAGGAGCTCATCATCCATATCCCGCTCAAGTTGCTGTTGTAAAGCCACAAACCGCTCATCCAACTCAATCACACCAACACAGGGGGAAAGCTGACCCTCATGCTGCGCAACCACTTCACCTCGCGCAGACTGTTGCCCAAGTTGAGGCAACTCCAACATCTCTGTATCCATACGTGGACGTACATACAACAAATTCTCATCCATCAGCGGGGAATTGCATTTGCGCTTCAGCGGCACTGCCTCAGGACTCAAGTGCTTCTGCACGTGATGCTGCTGCAAAGTAACTTCCTGAATCAGCTCAGACTCATGCCCACCAGCAGCCCGAACTGAAGGCAAAATCAACTCTTTAATCTGAGCTGGTCCGCTTCTCAGGATTACTCCTACACAGCAATACACGCCGAATATATGGGCGCATGCATAACCGCTTAGAGGGCATCAGTGGAAAGCTACACGGCCGCTTAATAGGGGTAGCTTGATACTGCTGCATCAGCAGATGATGCTGCATACGTACAGACAAGAGCTGGTCCGGAAAAAACGTAAACTCCGAAGGTCTACACTGAAACTGCTCAGACTGCCTAGCCATCACTTGCTCATTGCACCTCTCTTGCTCAAGAAGGAGCTCATCATCCATATCCCGCTCAAGTTGCTGTTGTAAAGCCACAAACCGCTCATCCAACTCAATCACACCAACACAGGGGGAAAGCTGACCCTCATGCTGCGCAACCACTTCACCTCGCGCAGACTGTTGCCCAAGTTGAGGCAACTCCAACATCTCTGTATCCATACGTGGACGTACATACAACAAATTCTCATCCATCAGCGGGGAATTGCATTTGCGCTTCAGCGGCACTGCCTCAGGACTCAAGTGCTTCTGCACGTGATGCTGCTGCAAAGTAACTTCCTGAATCAGCTCAGACTCATGCCCACCAGCAGCCCGAACTGAAGGCAAAATCAACTCTTTAATCTGAGCTGGTCCGCTTCTCAGGATTACTCCTACACAGCAATACACGCCGAATATATGGGCGCATGCATAACCGCTTAGAGGGCATCAGTGGAAAGCTACACGGCCGCTTAATAGGGGTAGCTTGATACTGCTGCATCAGCAGATGATGCTGCATACGTACAGACAAGAGCTGGTCCGGAAAAAACGTAAACTCCGAAGGTCTACACTGAAACTGCTCAGACTGCCTAGCCATCACTTGCTCATTGCACCTCTCTTGCTCAAGAAGGAGCTCATCATCCATATCCCGCTCAAGTTGCTGTTGTAAAGCCACAAACCGCTCATCCAACTCAATCACACCAACACAGGGGGAAAGCTGACCCTCATGCTGCGCAACCACTTCACCTCGCGCAGACTGTTGCCCAAGTTGAGGCAACTCCAACATCTCTGTATCCATACGTGGACGTACATACAACAAATTCTCATCCATCAGCGGGGAATTGCATTTGCGCTTCAGCGGCACTGCCTCAGGACTCAAGTGCTTCTGCACGTGATGCTGCTGCAAAGTAACTTCCTGAATCAGCTCAGACTCATGCCCACCAGCAGCCCGAACTGAAGGCAAAATCAACTCTTTAATCTGAGCTGGTCCGCTTCTCAGGATTACTCCTACACAGCAATACACGCCGAATATATGGGCGCATGCATAACCGCTTAGAGGGCATCAGTGGAAAGCTACACGGCCGCTTAATAGGGGTAGCTTGATACTGCTGCATCAGCAGATGATGCTGCATACGTACAGACAAGAGCTGGTCCGGAAAAAACGTAAACTCCGAAGGTCTACACTGAAACTGCTCAGACTGCCTAGCCATCACTTGCTCATTGCACCTCTCTTGCTCAAGAAGGAGCTCATCATCCATATCCCGCTCAAGTTGCTGTTGTAAAGCCACAAACCGCTCATCCAACTCAATCACACCAACACAGGGGGAAAGCTGACCCTCATGCTGCGCAACCACTTCACCTCGCGCAGACTGTTGCCCAAGTTGAGGCAACTCCAACATCTCTGTATCCATACGTGGACGTACATACAACAAATTCTCATCCATCAGCGGGGAATTGCATTTGCGCTTCAGCGGCACTGCCTCAGGACTCAAGTGCTTCTGCACGTGATGCTGCTGCAAAGTAACTTCCTGAATCAGCTCAGACTCATGCCCACCAGCAGCCCGAACTGAAGGCAAAATCAACTCTTTAATCTGAGCTGGTCCGCTTCTCAGGATTACTCCTACACAGCAATACACGCCGAATATATGGGCGCATGCATAACCGCTTAGAGGGCATCAGTGGAAAGCTACACGGCCGCTTAATAGGGGTAGCTTGATACTGCTGCATCAGCAGATGATGCTGCATACGTACAGACAAAGAGCTGGTCCGGAAAAAACGTAAACTCCGAAGGTCTACACTGAAACTGCTCAGACTGCCTAGCCATCACTTGCTCATTGCACCTCTCTTGCTCAAGAAGGAGCTCATCATCCATATCCCGCTCAAGTTGCTGTTGTAAAGCCACAAACCGCTCATCCAACTCAATCACACCAACACAGGGGGAAAGCTGACCCTCATGCTGCGCAACCACTTCACCTCGCGCAGACTGTTGCCCAAGTTGAGGCAACTCCAACATCTCTGTATCCATACGTGGACGTACATACAACAAATTCTCATCCATCAGCGGGGAATTGCATTTGCGCTTCAGCGGCACTGCCTCAGGACTCAAGTGCTTCTGCACGTGATGCTGCTGCAAAGTAACTTCCTGAATCAGCTCAGACTCATGCCCACCAGCAGCCCGAACTGAAGGCAAAATCAACTCTTTAATCTGAGCTGGTCCGCTTCTCAGGATTACTCCTACACAGCAATACACGCCGAATATATGGGCGCATGCATAACCGCTTAGAGGGCATCAGTGGAAAGCTACACGGCCGCTTAATAGGGGTAGCTTGATACTGCTGCATCAGCAGATGATGCTGCATACGTACAGACAAGAGCTGGTCCGGAAAAAACGTAAACTCCGAAGGTCTACACTGAAACTGCTCAGACTGCCTAGCCATCACTTGCTCATTGCACCTCTCTTGCTCAAGAAGGAGCTCATCATCCATATCCCGCTCAAGTTGCTGTTGTAAAGCCACAAACCGCTCATCCAACTCAATCACACCAACACAGGGGGAAAGCTGACCCTCATGCTGCGCAACCACTTCACCTCGCGCAGACTGTTGCCCAAGTTGAGGCAACTCCAACATCTCTGTATCCATACGTGGACGTACATACAACAAATTCTCATCCATCAGCGGAATCCCACAACTCCAAATCCGTATCCATACGTGGACGTACATACAACAAATTCTCATCCATCAGCGGGGAATTGCATTTGCGCTTCAGCGGCACTGCCTCAGGACTCAAGTGCTTCTGCACGTGATGCTGCTGCAAAGTAACTTCCTGAATCAGCTCAGACTCATGCCCACCAGCAGCCCGAACTGAAGGCAAAATCAACTCTTTAATCTGAGCTGGTCCGCTTCTCAGGATTACTCCTACACAGCAATACACGCCGAATATATGGGCGCATGCATAACCGCTTAGAGGGCATCAGTGGAAAGCTACACGGCCGCTTAATAGGGGTAGCTTGATACTGCTGCATCAGCAGATGATGCTGCATACGTACAGACAAGAGCTGGTCCGGAAAAAACGTAAACTCCGAAGGTCTACACTGAAACTGCTCAGACTGCCTAGCCATCACTTGCTCATTGCACCTCTCTTGCTCAAGAAGGAGCTCATCATCCATATCCCGCTCAAGTTGCTGTTGTAAAGCCACAAACCGCTCATCCAACTCAATCACACCAACACAGGGGGAAAGCTGACCCTCATGCTGCGCAACCACTTCACCTCGCGCAGACTGTTGCCCAAGTTGAGGCAACTCCAACATCTCTGTATCCATACGTGGACGTACATACAACAAATTCTCATCCATCAGCGGGGAATTGCATTTGCGCTTCAGCGGCACTGCCTCAGGACTCAAGTGCTTCTGCACGTGATGCTGCTGCAAAGTAACTTCCTGAATCAGCTCAGACTCATGCCCACCAGCAGCCCGAACTGAAGGCAAAATCAACTCTTTAATCTGAGCTGGTCCGCTTCTCAGGATTACTCCTACACAGCAATACACGCCGAATATATGGGCGCATGCATAACCGCTTAGAGGGCATCAGTGGAAAGCTACACGGCCGCTTAATAGGGGTAGCTTGATACTGCTGCATCAGCAGATGATGCTGCATACGTACAGACAAGAGCTGGTCCGGAAAAAACGTAAACTCCGAAGGTCTACACTGAAACTGCTCAGACTGCCTAGCCATCACTTGCTCATTGCACCTCTCTTGCTCAAGAAGGAGCTCATCATCCATATCCCGCTCAAGTTGCTGTTGTAAAGCCACAAACCGCTCATCCAACTCAATCACACCAACACAGGGGGAAAGCTGACCCTCATGCTGCGCAACCACTTCACCTCGCGCAGACTGTTGCCCAAGTTGAGGCAACTCCAACATCTCTGTATCCATACGTGGACGTACATACAACAAATTCTCATCCATCAGCGGGGAATTGCATTTGCGCTTCAGCGGCACTGCCTCAGGACTCAAGTGCTTCTGCACGTGATGCTGCTGCAAAGTAACTTCCTGAATCAGCTCAGACTCATGCCCACCAGCAGCCCGAACTGAAGGCAAAATCAACTCTTTAATCTGAGCTGGTCCGCTTCTCAGGATTACTCCTACACAGCAATACACGCCGAATATATGGGCGCATGCATAACCGCTTAGAGGGCATCAGTGGAAAGCTACACGGCCGCTTAATAGGGGTAGCTTGATACTGCTGCATCAGCAGATGATGCTGCATACGTACAGACAAGAGCTGGTCCGGAAAAAACGTAAACTCCGAAGGTCTACACTGAAACTGCTCAGACTGCCTAGCCATCACTTGCTCATTGCACCTCTCTTGCTCAAGAAGGAGCTCATCATCCATATCCCGCTCAAGTTGCTGTTGTAAAGCCACAAACCGCTCATCCAACTCAATCACACCAACACAGGGGGAAAGCTGACCCTCATGCTGCGCAACCACTTCACCTCGCGCAGACTGTTGCCCAAGTTGAGGCAACTCCAACATCTCTGTATCCATACGTGGACGTACATACAACAAATTCTCATCCATCAGCGGGGAATTGCATTTGCGCTTCAGCGGCACTGCCTCAGGACTCAAGTGCTTCTGCACGTGATGCTGCTGCAAAGTAACTTCCTGAATCAGCTCAGACTCATGCCCACCAGCAGCCCGAACTGAAGGCAAAATCAACTCTTTAATCTGAGCTGGTCCGCTTCTTCAGGATTACTCCTACACAGCAATACACGCCGAATATATGGGCGCATGCATAACCGCTTAGAGGGCATCAGTGGAAAGCTACACGGCCGCTTAATAGGGGTAGCTTGATACTGCTGCATCAGCAGATGATGCTGCATACGTACAGACAAGAGCTGGTCCGGAAAAAACGTAAACTCCGAAGGTCTACACTGAAACTGCTCAGACTGCCTAGCCATCACTTGCTCATTGCACCTCTCTTGCTCAAGAAGGAGCTCATCATCCATATCCCGCTCAAGTTGCTGTTGTAAAGCCACAAACCGCTCATCCAACTCAATCACACCAACACAGGGGGAAAGCTGACCCTCATGCTGCGCAACCACTTCACCTCGCGCAGACTGTTGCCCAAGTTGAGGCAACTCCAACATCTCTGTATCCATACGTGGACGTACATACAACAAATTCTCATCCATCAGCGGGGAATTGCATTTGCGCTTCAGCGGCACTGCCTCAGGACTCAAGTGCTTCTGCACGTGATGCTGCTGCAAAGTAACTTCCTGAATCAGCTCAGACTCATGCCCACCAGCAGCCCGAACTGAAGGCAAAATCAACTCTTTAATCTGAGCTGGTCCGCTTCTCAGGATTACTCCTACACAGCAATACACGCCGAATATATGGGCGCATGCATAACCGCTTAGAGGGCATCAGTGGAAAGCTACACGGCCGCTTAATAGGGGTAGCTTGATACTGCTGCATCAGCAGATGATGCTGCATACGTACAGACAAGAGCTGGTCCGGAAAAAACGTAAACTCCGAAGGTCTACACTGAAACTGCTCAGACTGCCTAGCCATCACTTGCTCATTGCACCTCTCTTGCTCAAGAAGGAGCTCATCATCCATATCCCGCTCAAGTTGCTGTTGTAAAGCCACAAACCGCTCATCCAACTCAATCACACCAACACAGGGGGAAAGCTGACCCTCATGCTGCGCAACCACTTCACCTCGCGCAGACTGTTGCCCAAGTTGAGGCAACTCCAACATCTCTGTATCCATACGTGGACGTACATACAACAAATTCTCATCCATCAGCGGGGAATTGCATTTGCGCTTCAGCGGCACTGCCTCAGGACTCAAGTGCTTCTGCACGTGATGCTGCTGCAAAGTAACTTCCTGAATCAGCTCAGACTCATGCCCACCAGCAGCCCGAACTGAAGGCAAAATCAACTCTTTAATCTGAGCTGGTCCGCTTCTCAGGATTACTCCTACACAGCAATACACGCCGAATATATGGGCGCATGCATAACCGCTTAGAGGGCATCAGTGGAAAGCTACACGGCCGCTTAATAGGGGTAGCTTGATACTGCTGCATCAGCAGATGATGCTGCATACGTACAGACAAGAGCTGGTCCGGAAAAAACGTAAACTCCGAAGGTCTACACTGAAACTGCTCAGACTGCCTAGCCATCACTTGCTCATTGCACCTCTCTTGCTCAAGAAGGAGCTCATCATCCATATCCCGCTCAAGTTGCTGTTGTAAAGCCACAAACCGCTCATCCAACTCAATCACACCAACACAGGGGGAAAGCTGACCCTCATGCTGCGCAACCACTTCACCTCGCGCAGACTGTTGCCCAAGTTGAGGCAACTCCAACATCTCTGTATCCATACGTGGACGTACATACAACAAATTCTCATCCATCAGCGGGGAATTGCATTTGCGCTTCAGCGGCACTGCCTCAGGACTCAAGTGCTTCTGCACGTGATGCTGCTGCAAAGTAACTTCCTGAATCAGCTCAGACTCATGCCCACCAGCAGCCCGAACTGAAGGCAAAATCAACTCTTTAATCTGAGCTGGTCCGCTTCTCAGGATTACTCCTACACAGCAATACACGCCGAATATATGGGCGCATGCATAACCGCTTAGAGGGCATCAGTGGAAAGCTACACGGCCGCTTAATAGGGGTAGCTTGATACTGCTGCATCAGCAGATGATGCTGCATACGTACAGACAAGAGCTGGTCCGGAAAAAACGTAAACTCCGAAGGTCTACACTGAAACTGCTCAGACTGCCTAGCCATCACTTGCTCATTGCACCTCTCTTGCTCAAGAAGGAGCTCATCATCCATATCCCGCTCAAGTTGCTGTTGTAAAGCCACAAACCGCTCATCCAACTCAATCACACCAACACAGGGGGAAAGCTGACCCTCATGCTGCGCAACCACTTCACCTCGCGCAGACTGTTGCCCAAGTTGAGGCAACTCCAACATCTCTGTATCCATACGTGGACGTACATACAACAAATTCTCATCCATCAGCGGGGAATTGCATTTGCGCTTCAGCGGCACTGCCTCAGGACTCAAGTGCTTCTGCACGTGATGCTGCTGCAAAGTAACTTCCTGAATCAGCTCAGACTCATGCCCACCAGCAGCCCGAACTGAAGGCAAAATCAACTCTTTAATCTGAGCTGGTCCGCTTCTCAGGATTACTCCTACACAGCAATACACGCCGAATATATGGGCGCATGCATAACCGCTTAGAGGGCATCAGTGGAAAGCTACACGGCCGCTTAATAGGGGTAGCTTGATACTGCTGCATCAGCAGATGATGCTGCATACGTACAGACAAGAGCTGGTCCGGAAAAAACGTAAACTCCGAAGGTCTACACTGAAACTGCTCAGACTGCCTAGCCATCACTTGCTCATTGCACCTCTCTTGCTCAAGAAGGAGCTCATCATCCATATCCCGCTCAAGTTGCTGTTGTAAAGCCACAAACCGCTCATCCAACTCAATCACACCAACACAGGGGGAAAGCTGACCCTCATGCTGCGCAACCACTTCACCTCGCGCAGACTGTTGCCCAAGTTGAGGCAACTCCAACATCTCTGTATCCATACGTGGACGTACATACAACAAATTCTCATCCATCAGCGGGGAATTGCATTTGCGCTTCAGCGGCACTGCCTCAGGACTCAAGTGCTTCTGCACGTGATGCTGCTGCAAAGTAACTTCCTGAATCAGCTCAGACTCATGCCCACCAGCAGCCCGAACTGAAGGCAAAATCAACTCTTTAATCTGAGCTGGTCCGCTTCTCAGGATTACTCCTACACAGCAATACACGCCGAATATATGGGCGCATGCATAACCGCTTAGAGGGCATCAGTGGAAAGCTACACGGCCGCTTAATAGGGGTAGCTTGATACTGCTGCATCAGCAGATGATGCTGCATACGTACAGACAAGAGCTGGTCCGGAAAAAACGTAAACTCCGAAGGTCTACACTGAAACTGCTCAGACTGCCTAGCCATCACTTGCTCATTGCACCTCTCTTGCTCAAGAAGGAGCTCATCATCCATATCCCGCTCAAGTTGCTGTTGTAAAGCCACAAACCGCTCATCCAACTCAATCACACCAACACAGGGGGAAAGCTGACCCTCATGCTGCGCAACCACTTCACCTCGCGCAGACTGTTGCCCAAGTTGAGGCAACTCCAACATCTCTGTATCCATACGTGGACGCGTACTCTGCCTACAGGGTGGACTGTGCTCAGGGAAAATGGGGTGGGTGCTTTTGCTACCTAGTAAGCTGCCGTGTCACATAACTAAAAATAGTAGACAGAGTGCTAAAGGAACGGAATAAACAACCAGATAGAATAGCTAAAAGAATTCACGAGTGACATATCTAGATCGAAGAACAGAGATGTTGATGCTCTTCTTCTTTACCCGCCCAACCTGTAAAGACTAATAGTTGGTGCCTTTACCCTATTAAGGATGCAAACCCATTTTATGTCAGGAGCCCATTAGTCTACTTTAATTCATTATTATGTTCTTATCTACTTCATATTGGTGATTGGTTCCATTATTATAATTATTAACATTAATATTTCGAGTTTACTTAATTAATAATTTCCATTTTTCAGGTTTGGAGTTGTTGCTTAATTACTACTTCTTAATTGCTAATAATTCATTGCATTTTTTTTCTCTTTTAAATTTTGGTAAATTCATTCGATAATACACTTATGCTATAGAGACTGTATATATATATGTATGTAACCTGTGTCATCTAAATAAGGAGGTATCTTCGTATGGCTAGGTATATCAAAACTGCTATATGGTCATTATGGTTATTTTTTTTTTTTTTATAACTTACAATTTCTGAGCGCGGTTATGCGCGTACTTACAGCACCAAACGAAAGCTGCGGCAGTAGTCCATCGTAGGCCTGAAGACGGATGACGTTGCTATTTTGAACTTCGAAACGGATTAGACAATATAGCAGCTGATATCACATATACGTACCATACCAAATTTAGTTAACGCCTTACCAAAATGAATACAACTAATTTCCCATAAATTCATTCATTATTAACATAACCTTAAAGTCCTATTAGAATGTTGTGTATTGTAGAGTTCGAAGTAGTCGACAGTTTCTATTTCTTTTTTTTTTATGATTTGGTCCACCGCCGCTCACATGTGTTCCAATACGTGTGCAAGTTGGTGTAGGTTACGCCACTAAGATATCAAAAGTTTGAGTCCGTGATTTCAGGGGTGACTCGCCCTTAACATGTGGGCCTGCTGCACGTGCGTTATCGATGCGGCGTCAGAGAGTTGTAGACAGTTTCCCGTATTGCACAGCCAACAGATTAACAGTAAGTTAATTGGTAATGGCAGCAATACGCTTGGCGCTCGAACTGACCGCTTCAATTTCAGTAGGCACTGGCGATCACAATTTGAAAGATAGTGTAGCCGCCCTTGCACAATTAGCTTATGGCAGCCACCACGTTGCGGGAAGACGTAAACTTTCCAGCCAATATTGGTGGGCACGCACTTTACGCCGTCTGTTATATTGAATTCTTTTAATGAATATCAATGCTTGAGCGGTACTATAGCGATGCCGCCAAGTTATTTTTTTCCAGCCAATAATCAATGCACACGTGTCAGTTGCCGAGAGCCAAAAAAAAACTTTTCGGAAGCAACTAATGTAGCCGTCGCTGCGCACAGATGCTCTAATTCAGAGTTGCTAATTAGGTCGTAAGTGCTGTGAAAGGTTCAGCTATCGCATCATTGGCGATCAGCTGTTTACATATTTTCTTGCATGCTGATCGTTTTTTTTTTTCTCTACAGTCCCGTCCCAGAACGTTACCAGTGCGAATATGTACACCACTACAGCACAGGTTTAATCTAAGTCTGATGGGCGAAGATAAAAGCTGAAGAAAGGTGTTCATACGAATTACCATATGTCTTTCACATGAAATGAGCCTAACTTCAAGTCTTCTAAAATATATAACGAGTTTCCCAACCTTTTCCTTATTCGAGCTTGGGTTCCAATAGGAGCTAGCTTTGCATTAAAGTTAGCGGATGCATTACTTAATACAAAGTTTCGTTTAACAACTATTTGTCCAACTGCAAATGTACGTGGCCTCGCGTAAATTATATGTTCTCTGATTTTTATCGTAAGCCTTATTCATATGCTTTTGGATATCCAAACGTAATTTAGCAAACTCGTCAGCTCGATTCAACTTGATTGAGCCTTCGCTTAGTAAATTCAAATTTTTAAGCAACAACTAATCTTTCCCGTGAGTGAGCATATATTGTCCAAACACAACGAAATAGGGTGACTGTCCAATAGTCTGGTGAAGGTGGTTTCTTAAGGAGCAATTTATACTACTTAGGTACAAATCCCAATCTCTCTGATCGTGTCGTACATACGATCTTAACGCAGCGTTGATCGACCGATTAACTCGTTCTGCAGCATTTGATTGAGGTGAGTAAACAGCGGTACGGATATGCTTAACACCATGCTTTGAGAGAAATGTAGTGAATTCATGGCTTTTAAATTGAGTTCCATTATCACTTACAATTATCTCAGGAACACCAAAACAATCGAAAATGTCCTCCTTCAAGTTCGAAATTATAATTTTGGAGTTAAATTTCCTTATAGGTTTTAGGAATGTAAATTTGGAAAAGTGGTCTAATACAATAAAAATTCCAATATTTCCTTTTCTTGTACGTGGGTAAGGTCCAATAAAATCTACGTACAGTCTTTGGAAAGGCCTCTCACTTATGACTTGATTGCCCATTTGTGTTTTCAGTGCTTGAGCTGGATATTTCGAAGTTTTACATAATTCACAGTTTCGAATGTACGAATGTACGTGTGCG
This sequence comes from Drosophila murphyi, assembly GCA_018904325.1. NCBI lineage: Eukaryota > Metazoa > Arthropoda > Insecta > Diptera > Drosophilidae > Drosophila > Drosophila murphyi. The sequence goes on along the minus strand of JAEIFX010000598.1, from coordinate 68,836 downwards.
AATGTCAACAACCATTCGTGGCCAATAAAACTTGCGACGTATTAGCTCTAAGCACTTGGCTATACCACAATGAGAAGAAGTAGGTAGATCGTGCGCGGATTTGATCACACTTTCACGCAATGCCATGGGAACAATCAGCTTCCAAGATTCGGTATTACAATCTATCTCATTCTGAGCCAATTCTGTACGGTGGTAAATATATTCATCCACAACTTGGAAATCAGGTAAATTGGCTTTAACATAATGATCCTTTAGTTCGACATATTCACTAGAATTGAATGCGTCTGAGCTTAAGTCAATTTCCGGAATAACTTCAAGGTCTATGGCTGCTATTTCATCTTCATATGATCTAGACAATGCATCGGCTACAATATTATCACTGCCTTTGCGATGTTCTATACTAAAGTTAAAACCTTGTAGCTTGATAGCCCATATTGCGAGTCTGCCGTTCAAGTCTTGTTGATTCATTAGCCAACGTAATCTTGCATGGTCGGTTAAGTTTTTAAATTCGTGACCTTCACTGTACATACGAAATCTTTTTATATCTAAGACCACTGCTAAACATTCCAGTTCCGTCGCTGAATAATTGCGTTGTGCTTTATTAAGCTTCTTTGACATATATGCAATGGGTCGTTCTACTCCAGACTCATCACATTGTGCTAGTACTGCGCCTACTCCATTTATAGATGCGTCGCATTGCAGCACAAAGGGTTTTGCGTAATTTGGATGGACAAGAAAGGGTGCAGATGTTAGTTGTCTCTTTAATTCATCCAAAGCCTTTTGAGCATCCTCATTCCACTCAAAAGATTTTCCTTTCAATAATTCAGTTAAGGCGAATGTAATATCCGAATACTGAGGGATGAACCTTTGATACCAGCCGGTCATACCCAAAAAGCGCTTAAGCTGGCGTTTTGTTTTAGGTGTGGGAAATTCCGAAACAGCCTGAATTTTATTTGGATTTATTTTCAATGTGCCTTCACCTACAATATATCCTAAATATTCCACTTTCTTCAGACAGAATTGACTCTTATTAATGTTTATTGTGAGACCAGCCTTTCGAAGTTCGGCCAGGTGAGACAAGTGCTCTTCAAAGTTGGAGGAAAGCACTAATAGGTCATCCAAATAAACCAGTACATGGGAGTTCATGGCATAAGGTATAACTTGATCCATAAGTCTGCACAATGTTTGAGGAGCATTCGTCAATCCGAATGGCATCCTTGTAAATTGGTACAACGGTCTGTTTGGGACACTAATCACCGTTTTTTCTTTCGTCTTGGCATCCAGACAAATCTGCCAAAAAGCGTCTTTGAGGTCAATTTTGGAAATGCACTGAACAGGTGGAAGACGACTTAACAGTCCTTCGATTAGAGGTGAAGGATAAGCATCTTTAACTGTAACGGAGTTTAGCTTCCTTGAATCTAAACAAATTCTTACTTTACCTGGCTTTAGAACAAGAATAGCCGGAGAAGACCAAGCAGACATAGGTGCTTCTTCAAGAACTCCTAACTCAATCATTCTGTCGATTTCAGTATACATCTGTTGTTCTTTAGCCGGGGACAACGGATAATATCTTTGCTTGATGGGCTTAGCATCACCGGTATCAATACTGTGTTCGATTAAAGAGGTTTTTCCTAACCCATCTCTTTCCGAGCATGGAAAGAAATCTACGACAGATTTTAATCGATTCCTGTCGGTAACACTAAGACACATATTATCAGATGTTCGATCGCTGCAGTCTAATTCGCTTACTACAGTCGTATTAGAAATATTAATACCGAATGACTTCCAAAAATCCATGCCACAGATGATGTCTTGTGTAATTGAAGGTACAATCATAAATTCAACTTATTTCTGCAGTAAATCATACTCTATCGGAATACGAAGAGTACCTAATACTGTCTGACGCTGGCCATCTGCGGTGCGAACATTGCCTTTTAATTTTTTAAACTTTAGGTCTGTTGCAAGCAATCGTGCGGCCAATTCTCCTCCGATCACGCTTTTATTAGCACCACTATCCAATAATGCTAAATAGCTTTGACCGAATAACATAAGATTTATATATGGGCGCGAATCATTACAGTTGCGGATGGTAGAGACAACAGTAATGTTCTTCAGCGATCGCTTGTTTCTCCAAAACTCATTCATTCTAACTGAAGAACGAGTTTTATGAAGCGAACTTACTTTCAAACAGAATATTTCCGCTCTACGCTGGTAATATTCTTTCAATTTTACATGCAACGGTTTGAATCTTAGATTCTTAGATAAGTCCGTGTTATTGTTAGGAATTTGTGGGGTACAAGTTGAGTATTTTCCATTGTTTGATAGTTGATCCGAGACTGTAGGTGGATATCCACTGATTATGCTCGGTGGACATCCTGTTGCAAGTTTTCCGATACGGGATTGCACTTAGGACATGTCGGTTTGTATGTATCAAGACGACCGCACCCATAGCAAAATATGCGTCTGGTTTTTATACAATCTTGATATCTATGACCTATCTCATCACAATTCCAACATTTTATCCTATCAACTGATTATATTGCATTTATCTCAGTTGCCTCTGTAGGGGAAGTATCTATCGATTCTTCCTCGTGCACGACTTCATTGAGAAAACGCCTCGTGTTAGTTGGCCGAGACACACGTCTTGAGGACATACTCAAACATAATTGTTCGTGCTTGTGACATTCAGTTCGAAGAGTTGCTATATTGGGTGTAGCCACATGAAGTAGTTCTAGCCTCAATTCAGGCTTAAGGTTTCTTTTAATATTAGCCACTAACTCCCGATCTGTCATTGGTTCTCGCAGTGCATCAGCAATACTCAGAATAGCATCCAAAAATTGATCAAAGCTTTCTCCTTTTCGCTGTTTACGAGATCTTAAAGAATCTTTTATCTCCTCGTCCGACCGTTGATCTCTATACCACACAGTTGAAACCAATTAGCACGACTATTTGTTCTTTGGAACCGCCAGTAGAACTGTAATGCAGGGCCACAGAACAAAATATTGGAAAATTGATAAACCAAATTCCAATTTCCATTGAGGCATTGGTCGGTCAAGCGATTGATCCGGTAAATAAAATCTTCCACAGAAATTTCATTAAAGAGGATCGGGTCATTCAATGGAATCAGTGCTTCGATTATCTACAACTGTTCGCATCCCTTGATACCTATTATTATTATTTGAATTCATTGAATTATTTTGCTCAACTCCAGGTTCAATTCGAGCTTCCTGCTGGTTATTTGATATATTAAGGTTTCTGATAGCTAAACTGATCTCGTCAGTCACTGCTACAACCATACTGGCTCGAAAGGTATCTAACGAGCTTGAAATAAGTTGCTGAATTCGCTGTTCAGAAAGGATGGGAGGGTCAAGCCAAGCATTTGATGAGTCTCGTCTATTCCTGACATTAAAATTACTATTAGGCCTGTAAGCCTGTGCGCCAGAGTTATTTCGTTGGTTATTGGATCTGGTATTAGGTCTAGTCCTAGGAGTAGCACCAGTTCGATGGCCACCACGAACTGTTCGAGGAACTTGAAGGTGCTGTTCCGATGACTGACTCTCGATATCATTTAACTGGGGAAGTGTACATGTCTGTCTACACGAAGGACATGTTTCATTAGTACGTAACCAGGCCACCAAACAAGCTCTATGGAACTTGTGTTTGCAAGGGGTCTCCGCAATTTCAGTACTAATCAGAACTGGGTCTCTACAAATGTTACACAACACTATATCAGCATTTATGCTAGCTGCTATATCTTCGTTACTTCGCTGCACTGCCATTATACTAAATGTAATAGGTTTACTAACGAATATTTAAAATTTACATTAATCAGAAAATCTTAATATAATTTTGAAAAACTGGTTAACTTAAGACATTTTCTTTCGTATTTATTGATTATTGGTCAGGCACCGCAAAACTGACAGATTACCTGCAATTCCTAATAATCAATAATACGCACTGAACTATTTAGAAAAAATTGGATGATGGTTGATTTGGGGAAAGGAAAATTCAGAGAGGTTATCTGGTTTGTGGGGGATTTTGAGAAGGCTATATGTAGTTGGAGAAGTAGCCGTACTACGTTATTCTTAGCTCCACGTTGGGCGCCATTTATTTATGTAACGAACACGTTGAAGTGTGCAGCAAACTGGAGGCGTACTCTGCCTACAGGGTCGACTGTGCTCAGGGAAAATGGGGTGGGTGCTTTTGCTACCTAGTAAGCTGCCGTGTCACATAACTAAAAATAGTAGACAGAGTGCTAAAGGAACGGAATAAACAACCAGATAGAATAGCTAAAAGAATTCACGAGTGACATATCTAGATCGAAGAACAGAGATGTTGATGCTCTTCTTCTTTACCCGCCCAACCTGTAAAGACTAATAGTTGGTGCCTTTACCCTATTAAGGATGCAAAACCATGTCAGGAGCCCATTAGTCTACTTTAATTCATTATTATGTTCTTATCTACTTCATATTGGTGATTGGTTCCATTATTATAATTATTAACATTAATATTTCGAGTTTACTTAATTAATAATTTCCATTTTTCAGGTTTGGAGTTGTTGCTTAATTACTACTTCTTAATTGCTAATAATTCATTGCATTTTTTTTTTTTTTTTAAATTTTGGTCAATTCATTCGATAATACACTTATGCTATAAAGACTGTATATATATATGTATGTAACCTGTGTCAACTAAATAAGGAGGTATCTTCGTATGGCTAGGTATATCAAAACTGCTATATGGTCATTATGGTTATTTTTTTTTTTTATAACTTACAATTTCTGAGCGCGGTTATGCGCGTACTTACAGCACCAAACAAAAGCTGCGGCAGTAGTCCATCGTAGTCGACAGGCCTGAAGACGGATGACGTTGCTATTTTGAACTTCGAAACGGGTTAGACAATATAGCAGCTGATATCACATATACGTACCATACCAAGTTTAGTTAACGCCTTACCAAAATGAATACAACTAATTTCCCATAAATTCATTCATTATTAACACAACCTTAAAATCCTATTAGAATGTTGTGTATTGTAGAGTTCGAAGTAGTCGACAGTTGCTATTTCTTTTTTTTTATGATTTGGTCCACCGCCGCTCACATGTGTTTCAATACGTGTGCAAGTTGGTGTAGGTTACGCCACTAAGATATCAAAAGTTTGAGTCCGAGATTTCAGGGGTAACTCGCCCTTAACAGGTGGGCCTGCTGCACGTGTGCGTTATCGATGCGGCGTCAGAGAGTTGTAGACAGTTTCCCGTATTGCACAGCCAACATATTAACAGTAAGTTAATTGGTAATGGCAGCAATACGCTTGGCGCTCGAACTGACCGTTTCAATTTCAGTAGGCACTGGCGATCACAATTTGAAAGATAGTGTAGCCGCCCTTGCACAATTAGCTTATGGCAGCCACCACGTTGCGGGAAGACGTAAACTTTCCAGCCAATATTGGTGGGCACGCACTTTACGCCGTCTGTTATATTGAATTCTTTTAATGAATATCAATACTTGAGCGGTACTATGGCGATGCCGCCAAGTTATTTTTTTCCAGCCAATAATCAACGCACACGTGTCAGTTGCCGAGAGCCAAAAAAAACTTTTCGGAAGCAACTAATGTAGCCGTCGCTGCGCACAGATGCTCTAATTCAGAGTTGCTAATTAGGTCGTAAGTGCTGTGAAAGGTTCAGCTATCGCATCATTGGCGATCAGCTGTTTACATATTTTCTTGCATGCTGATCGTTTTTTTTTTTTTCTACAGTCCCGTCCCAGAACGTTACCAGTGCGAATATGTACACCACTACAAACCTTTAAAAATATGAATTGCATGCCAAATGACAAAGTTTAAAGGGGCAACTCTGAACAATAAAATAAAATGTCCAGCTGAATTGGCCGCAGCAACTGCATCTGCATCAGCACAATGGGGTGGAACTCGCGGTTTAGACCGCGGAGGACCATCTTCATCCAGGTTCCCCATTGAGCGGCTTGAAAAAACGTGACGACTAAAAGACCATGGAGGACCATCCAGACCAGAATTGTCCATTAAACACACTACTCCTGCAGCTGAACTGGCACCGCGATTAAGTGACCAAGGAGGACCAAATAACCAAAAACAACGCCAGAACAAAAGCCGCATATGCCAACAGAGTGGCGCCAAACAAATGACCATGGAGGTCCACCCAGATCAAATTGGACTGAAGTTAAAGAAAAAACGAAAGTCAGGGAAAACTAATGACTTAGCCTTATCCGAGGTGGTCGCGCCTTCCGATGTGCCAATCGTCTAGAGTTGTGTAATGGCCGCCAAAGGGGAATCGGAAACCGGTCATCAACCCAGGTAAACTGCTGCGCAGCATTAGCACATTGTCGCCGCATCCTCCAAGGACAGCGCACCTGCCTTCGCCAGTCCTGCCGCAAATGGTGCAAGGGACGCAAAGAAAATGATTGTCGCCGCTGCTGCTGTAGGGTCTCCTCCAGACTTTGTTGCTGTTGCCATGGCAGCAAAATCGAGTATAAAGGCCGTACATGCATACATGGATCAATCCGATCTGGCAAAGTATTTACACATTGACAAATGCACATTCGTTTAGCAGGTGGCATTGCCCGCTTAAACTTCAGCTTCTCAAGATTACTCCCACACAGTATAATATGCTGTGTATAACGGAGCGTGCATAACCGCTTAGAGGGCATCAGTGGAAAACTACACGGCTGCTTTACGAAGGTAGCTTGAAATTGCTGTATCAGCAGATAAAAAGCTGGTCCGGAAAAACGTGGACTCGAAAGGTCTACACTGAAACTGCTCAGGTTGCTTAGCCACCATTTGCTCATTATACTTCTGCTGCTCAAGAAGAAGCTCATCATCCATATCCTGCTCAAGTTGCAGTTGCAAGGCTCCAAACCGCGCATCCAACTCAAATACACCATCACTGGGGGAATGGAAACTCTGATACTGTGTAACCAAATCTCCTTGCATAGCCTGTTGCCCAGGTTGAGGCAGTTTCAACATCTCTATATCCATACGTGGACGTATACACAACCGATTCTCAACCATCAGTGGGGAGTTGCATTTGTGTTTCAATGGCATCGTTATTGGATTCAAGTGCATCAGCTGCTGCTTCTGCCGCATAGACACCTCCTGAATCACTCAGGCTCATCTCCACCTGCCACCCGAACCGAAGGTAAAATCAACTCCATGATCTGAGCTGGTTGGCCTCTAATCACTTGCTCAAGATTCTCACGTGTGATGCGGCCAAGCCTAAAGTCACGACGGAGTGAGTTGATTTTCCCACCATCAAACCGAACAGGTAAGTGCACTTTCCGCTGCTGTTGCCAAATAGCCGAAGCGCCTTGTTGCTCGCCAGACCGGTGCAGCTGAGGCAAAATTATGTTCTGGATGTGCAGGGGCTGATGTGCAATAATCACCTCTACCCGCTCTCGAGAGATGAGCCCATCTCGGTATCTACGGCGCAGCGAGTTAATGGACATCTCACTCATTCTTCCAGAAAACTGTAGGGATAACTGACGCAGCCGGTCCAGTTCCCTGGCCTCGCGAACAGCACTCTGCTCCTTTTGCTTTATTTGCAGAAGTGTCGGTAACTCTTCCTCTAGTGTGGGTCGTATCTGGAACTGACGCTGAAGCGGCAGGATGTGCTGATCCAACTGCAGAGTGTACCTTGGACGCACTAGACGTTCTGGCACAAACGGCTGAAATAGCAGCCTGCGGGCCTCCACATTCGGGGGTGTGCCCAACGAAGATGCATACCGACTACTGGCCACCTGAAATACTTTCTCGGCCGTCTTAATGTCATAAGTGTCTCTAATCGCCTGGTTCCTGGTGTACCAGCTAACTTGCCAAATTTTGCGTAAGATGACATTTCGCAAAGTTTCAATGCGGCGCATCTGAGTGCTTGAAACTAGAGCTCCCCAAATTGGAAATGCGTACTGCCAGACTGGGGCCATTAACTACTTGTATACCACCACTTTACAGCTCTTATGCAGCATACTACTTTTTCCAAGTAGCCAGTCAAGCTTCTTGCAAAGGGCTCGCAGCCTAATGCAGAGCTGTGTTACATGGCTATGGAGTATAAGCTTCTGATCCAAAAGCAAGCCCAGATATTTTTGCTTGGATTGCATTTCGACAATTTGTCCATCAAGCTTAATGGCTGGCAATTTAAGGGAATGGGTAGGACATCGTTTGGTAAACACAACATGTGCCGTCTTGCTAAAATTGATCTTGATACACCAAAAGTTAGCCCACGTCATGAATCTATCCAGGAAACACTGATTCTCTCTAATCGCTTCCCGAGCTCCATTGTGTGCACATAAAACAATGGAATGTGACATATTCACAGATGCGTAATGAAATCCAAAAGAATTTTGCGCGGAGGTTAAGTTCTGCTTGACGCGATCGCAGTTGCAGCTCTTACACAAACGAACGAAGAACGAATTTGGGATAAACCACTAAAGGCAGCGATTGAAGCGACGATTGCGAGCAGCGCACTGGCCGTTTTAGCAGTAGTGAAATATGCAATAAGAGCAGCGACGTTGTGAAAGAAGACGATCGAAAATTTACCGAAAATTAACGGCAAGCAAAGTAGACGACGAGCGAAAACGGCGCCGACAGTCAGCGAAACGAATATAGAGACAGAATGCAATAACCGTTACTTTGAGTTATGTGCATGTGTGTGATTGCTGCTGCGACGAACTTTGTGTTGGTTCTAGTTAACAATTTTCACATTTTTGACAAGTTTGATGATTTAATTGTTGCAACCAAGCAATTGGAAGCCACGGCGAATTTGTTTGGTTTGTATATACGCGCAAGCGGAATTTGTTAACTTTACGAAATGCGAAATTGTCCAATAGTTTATTAATAATTTGTTTGTGCTCCACGTTGGGCTCCAAAATGTTCGATGCATAAAGCGCTTTTTATGCTAAAATGAAACATCAGATCTTGGCGGTGTTTAAACTATTTAATTTAGCAAGTTTATTTATGACCGAAACAAAAGCGCGTCTGGTTTGCTTGAATCTCCAAAACGGACTCTTCGATAGTGAAAACTATCGATATTTACTAAAATTACAATGTAGGGTTTACATAAGTGAATAAGATTTAACAGAGTTATGTAAAGTAGCGATAAATTGACAAATTAACAGCTCATTCAGATCATTCAATATCAGTTGTATTCAAATTAGTTTGACCAAACAGTGACACTTAAATTTCGGGAGATATAGCCTTTTTTCTTGGAAGCCTGAACGGGAGGGCCAATCGTTAGCACGTTACATAGTTAGTTAACAGTCTAAATTAATTAGAATTGGTTTACATTGGAGAGGGTAGAAGTTTCATCAAGATTGCTTTAAAATTGCGAAACAAGTTCTCATTTAATCAAACAAACCAAAAGGTGGAGTCGGTATTTGCTGAATAAAATTACATATTTATAAAAATAACAATTTGAATTTTAGTACAGAGTGAAAGCGAGACATACTAGATGTTAGCCCACAGCTTAGGTTTATGCAAAACAAAGAATGCAAAAGAGAATTATAATTAATGCTCAGTGTCGTAGCCTTCAGAATAATAAAACACTAGTAGGCTTTTTGATTAAAGAAATATTAATTAAGGCAAATACATAAAAATTATCAGATGAACAACAATGAGTTCAATAAAATTGTTATCTTTGTTTTGCTTAGCACTCGTAAGATATCACGATTGCTACGAAAATGTGCACATTTTTATAAGCAGATTTCATGTAAACCGAACTGCTTGCATTATTATAACACTACAAGCTGTAGAAGACTTATGGTTTAGTACAAAAGTAATTATAAATGATCGACGTATAGTTGACCATTTTCAAACCAACACAAGCGAGGAACACGAACAGCTTCTTTGGTTTCGAACAAGAAGTCTAACAAAAACTCTGGATTTCTATGAAATATTCACTGAAAATTATCTTCCTTATCAAGAGTGTTTCTATCACGTTTCTCGTGTTAATTTTTTCATAAATGGATACCATAATGTGTCCGCGACCATAACCATCATTGGGATTTCCGCGGATGAACGAAGAGTTTTCAGTTACACATATATTGACTTAGAAGAAAATCTTCGTTGTGAGCCTCGATTTAATATTCCGACATGTCATGATGCCAATCAACCGTTGCATTATGAAACCTCCGACGTAATTGTCCTGCGTGCAGTATTTTACCGCCGATGCCCTATGGATAGCTTTATTCAATACTATTGGACACTGCACGATAGCACGGAAAACAGTAAGTAGTTATGGATAAAATAAAATTTTTATTTATATTGAAATTTTTTGTTAAGAGCTATTAGACTTTCTTGGAGGAACTTCGAAGCCAGAGCTGAAGCTTGGGCGTTATCGACTTAAAGTTCGGCATCAGTCTCCTTTAAATCGAATGGTACTGGTGCGTATGAATGCTAAAGTCGTCGGACGCCCCATACCACTTGTATCAAGAGTAAGGAGTCACTCTTAACTTTATTGAAATTTTTATTTATTTCATTTCTTTAGTGTTACCTTTCACTTGCTCCTCAACGCTTATATGCTGTCATACGTGGGGGTCCATATCGTAAAGTGTTTCGGGGTAAAACTATTTCTATTAATGGGAGCCCCAGTCGTGACCTATCTTTACCAAGGAACGCTAAGCAGCTACTATTATATGAATGGTCGTGTGATTCTACAAAAAATAAGGAGAAAGTGTGCAAACTTAATATGGGAACAAGTAAACTTTGAGGTCAGTTTTACTTATTAATAATTGATCGAATAATAATTGCAGGCAAGGGTTTCGTAATTCCATCTTATACTCAAGCAAACGATGAGACTCTTAAATTCGTTTTACACATTCGTTCCACTTATGATTACCTCCGGTCGGCTGTTTGCCATGCAGACCCTATTATTTTCATCATTTCCAAGGCGATATATTGATATAAATATAGTGTGCGTGACCAACTGCAATGGTAACAAGTATACTCATCAAATTCCTATCCATCTTAAGGGCCAATGCCTTGGTTGTCGCATGAAAAAAAATTACCAAGTGGACATGGATTGTAGACAAAAAGTTGGTGGGCACCTCTAACAGGCTAATTTACGAAGGTCCAAAAAAAAAAACACTCGATCACAGTTTATTTAAAAATGGAAGCTGCTCATAGATTTAAGCAGACCTCATTGTATCAAGGAACATCCAGTGTACATTTAGAGAAAAATGTAGGGCCAGTTAACACTATCTGTTACGTAAAGCCACTCGAGGGGGATGCCCTGGAAACCGTATTCCTGATTCAGTGTGAAAACAATAATGCTTTATATAAACCTTTTCAATACTGTGTTGGCATCAGTGGCCTACTTATCGATGAGTGCAAAACCGATGAGCTAATAATGGTAAGGCTACCGCCAACATCAAATGTTAATGTCAAGGTATGTAGCTACTGATTTGTTGTTTATAATTTTACGCAAATGCTATCGAAATTTTTTTATGCGAACAAGAGTTTGTAGTCGTTCGTTACCGACTGAAAATACACTGATAAATTATTTTAATAAAATAATATTATAATATATTATATTGGCAGTGTCTCAGACCTTATTTCGACTAGTTTCTAGCAAAAAAATTAAAGTGCTATAAAGCTAAAAACAAAGAAACAAACGCAAAATATTTAAATGCCAAGTTGTTTCATCACGTTTGAAAATGAAACATTAGTTTTTATTAAAATATTAATTAATTAATTAAAATTAGTCAAAAACTGAAAACATATCCAAAATACATATCAAAGCTTATTTCGAACAGTCTTAAAAAAGTAGCATATTTGCAGTATAAAAGCTTAAATAAGGATGTTAATACTTAGTCGTTGTCCTAGTAGAACGGGAAAGTACGTCGGATTCCTAGCTTCTCGGCACTTTGGAGTAAATTTTCCTTTAATATTGATTGTCCATATTTAATATTCTTGTCCATAGTGGTTTCAATAAACACCAAATTTCCGTCGCCGGCTGCCGAGATACATGCCCATACGATGACACTTCCTCCGCCGTGCTTGACTGTTGCCTTTAGTTTTTTGGGATTCGGCTCAGTATTGCACTGTCGGCACCCATAATTCCGTCCGTCCGAGCCAAACATGTTGAATTTTGACTCATCTGCAATTATGACTCTATTCTAGAACTCCAAATCCTTGTCCAAGTGGATTTTGGCGAACGTCATCTTAGTCCCTTTATTTTTTGCGCTTATCCGTGGTACTCGATATCCGTGGTACTCGGGCATTAAAGTCAAGGTTGCGCAGAACCTGGCGCATAGTTTGCACTGCACTTTTCTCCCCTTTTCATCCTGCACGTTTTGAGTCTTGAGTCAGTTTTGCAGCCGATATTTTAGGATTTTATGATCCTCCGCTCTTCTGATTTGGTGAAAATCTTGTTTGGTGCCATTCTACTCGTGTTCTCTATCCAATTTTCGTAGACGAAGCGCCAAATGATGTTGTGTTTATTTTATTTATTTCAGCTATTTGGTGATGTGGTTATCCGAATTTGAAGTGTTCCATGATGAGTTTCTATTGTTCAATAGTAGTCCGTTTGCCCTTAGTTTTTGTTGGCTGGATGCAGGATATAACTAAACTGACTACGAAGGATTGGTCTATTTAAACAGATACAATAATCCATGTGTCCATAATGAAACTGTTCGAAATAAGCTTTGACCATAAATTAAGGTACTTTTTTACATAATTCGACCTAGCAGGTGGGGAAATCCCAGTTGGATGTAAATATATGTAACTGCCATCTGCCTTTGGAATTTTTGAAAACAATGTATAATTTGTTTAAGGCAGGCAATTAAAATTTTTGCACTGGTCGAAATATGGTCTGAGAAACTGTATATTGATTTGATTCTGATGTTTTGTCAATTAAGGTTTGAACATATATATACGCTATGTCAGGAAAGTTTTTTGACACTGAAAAAATTCTATATTTGCTCAATACGCTTAGACAACATCTAACAGAGAAAAGTAAAATCTAGGAAGATTGGAAATCAATTAAATCTATAATAGCTATACATAGCTATATTTCCCGTAGTTTTTGAGTTAAAGCTTAGATTTTGAATTGGCACTCCATTATCTGCTCCCATAGTCAACAAAATCGATATTTCTGAAAGTGTAAATTGATTACTGATTAAAGTCACAAAATTTTAAAAGTAGCTTTACAGTAATCTCCTTCAAAGATCGGAGATCGGAAAGAACACTTTGTTTATTGTCTATTACAAGTTTGTTTCTTAAAAGTTTGAAGCCACTTGTTAAACCTTCTATCAACACTTTGCTTATTAAAGGTTTGAAGCCACTTGCTAAACCTTTTCACAACAATAGTAGCTAACGATCGATTACCGAAAATTAAGGTTTGAAACCACTGCTAAACCTTCTCACAACGAGAATTATTATAAGCGATCGATAAGCCAGAGCTATGCGAAACAACTAATTAGCGAACACACTTTATCCAAAGAGAGAGAGAGAGAGAGAGAGAGAGAGAGAGAGAGAGAGAGAGAGCTGGCTGCTGCAGCTCGTGCAGTTAACATAATGTGCATATGTAAATAAGACTAAGTATAAGCTATTTATATTAAGCCACTCAGGGCTCCAAATTCAAGCATGTTAACAACTCATAAACAATTAAATTTCTTTGCTGCTGCCGCCAACACCGTATATCACATAATTTTAAAGCTAGAGTTACAAAATTTAAAAATATTGTTGGTAGCACCCTTCAAAAAATCTGGAGCATAAATTTTAGACCATGCTTATTCCGGCTTCCAAAAACCTCGAAAGACCATATCTCCCGCAATTTTGACCAACTTAGAATGAAGATTGGTAGGAATGTTCTCTGATATTTTTTTTCAGCCAAGCCTACTCACTCAAAATGTTCAAAAGCTTATATCTTCCGTAATTCTACAGGTAATGTTAACTAACTTTGCTACACCCTCCTGGCACATGTTATCAGAAGATATTAGAGTATATCTTGCAATGTTCTCTCATGTTTATTATGGTTGCTGGCAGTAGCAGCAACGAAACTATACTAATTTTAATTATTTTATATTTATTATATTTGTCGCCATTTACCATAAATAGTTGTAGTTGCATGTGCATACTATGTTAAGTGCAGATTAGCTGCAGCAGCCAGCGTTAGCTAAGCGTTAACTTCCAGTTTAAATATACTTGAATAAACATTATAAAGTTGTGGAAATAAAATTGTGTTAATAATGTATGTTATAAAATAAAGCTATCAGAAAGCTGATAGAGCAAAAATTTGGTGAACCCCCGACGTGATTAAACAAAAACACAAAACAATAAAACATTAGCGATTCAAGCTGGAAACAATTATATTTAGAGCAGCCAGCCAAAGGTGCACAAATCAAATAGTAACACAAGTGCAAAAGAAATTCGCTACACAAGCTCCGTTTAGTGTGTCCGATGACAGTGTGCCAGCACATAATCTTTTTTAAAGCGCAAAGCGGAATCGATGCGTTGCAGTGGCTAAACGTGTTGTGGCCGGTGTCGGTAATATGGGTTGATTCGGTTAATTAAGTTAAACTTACAACTACTAAACAAAACGGAAGCCGCATTTAACCTTGCTCATGACAGCCCGGAATGTCTAGACAACGGTGAAATGGGCAATGAATTAAGCAGAAACTTTCAGACTCTGTGTGTGGCAATGGGATTTATACTCTGTAAGTTTGGACATTCTAAGCAAAGGTTTTAATGATAAACGATTAGTTTTCCAATCGCATATCAAGGAGAGATTATTGGGCTCAAGAAGGTAGATTCAACTTCAGCAGGGAAGCTTCGTGAGTTTTCAAATGAAGTTAATTCGCATATTCGTTCACTTTTATCGCTGGGGGCACAGGAAATGTCTGGCTGCATGGTAATACACATGCTGCTACAAAACTTGTTGGGAGGAGGCTATACCGATGAACCAAATACCCTCAGCTCATGAATTCTACACCTTCTTGGAGAAGCGATGGCAGAAACCTGGAGTAATGGGATTTCATTCCTTCAATTCTCAGGTAGGTAAAAACAATCAATCAGAAGTCGTACAGAGCTTTACTATATTCGGGCTCTCAACTGCATCTGGTCACCTCTTGTTTGGCGCAGCAGTTGCAATTAAATAAAAACTCAATCTACAACTGGTGACCCTAATAATTTGCCTTAAGTGTCAAATATTAGATTTTGCACTTTCACTGACAGTTTTGGTCTTATCCACCATTACGGATAGTCAGTCCGACATTGCAATTGTCATACAAAACTGGAACATTCCAGCCAACATAGGACTGGCTGATCCAACTTTTACAAATCTCAGCGTGTGAATTTGCTGATTTGAGCCAGCATGTTCTTCAACTTGCTGAGTGCTGGGCTGATCAGGCTCGTGCTTGGGCTGCCTTCGTTACAAAAGACTCGCCTTGGCTACGTAGTTACAGGTGGTGGTCAATGTTTTGAGCCAAACCTCATTGTTGATCTTAAATTCCGCATTGGAGTATGTTTCAATTGTTGATGATCGATTTAATAAGCTTGTTCGATGATTTTGGGAGGTTGACAGCTGCAAAGATACCATTGCATCGAGCACTAAGGAGGAACTGGAGTGCGAGTAGCATTTCATGATTGTTTTTTTCGTCTAGTACTTCAGTCGAGTACTCTGCTAACTTGCTAACGTCGCTCATTGTGTCTGGAAAGAAGGCAGCAGGACTATCAAACTTCGGGTTGTGTTTGATGGATTGACGGCGGTTTCCTCTGCATAGTCCATCAATGTCGTACTTATGACCGTACCTGTCATTTAGTCAAAACTGTTTAACACCTTGCTTAAATTTCGGACTTATGTAATTGCTCTCACTGGGGATATATGCAATATGTACCATTGCGTCCGAGTGTCTGCTCCTGATAGCTATTATCAATGTATTCTGTGGAATTCTGTGGATTCACTCAAAGAGATGGTACGTGTCTACAAGCTGGACACCGTGACATAAGGCACCAAACCAGCCTCATTTTTGTCTGTACATTATATGCAGCAATTGGCTGTTGATGAAACCGCTGCAGTTCGAGATAATTTCTAAGTTGATGACCTAATCGACAGTGCGAGCTCTGTCTTTAAGGCCACAGACAAAATGAGGCAGACTGCGGCCATTTTGTACCGTGACAATTTCAGACTTCGTAAATGGTGCTCTAGTCATTCGGAACGTCATGCTTGAACGTGTTGATGAGGCGGACAAGGAGCAATTTCTTAAATTTTATGATGGTAGTGACATAGCTAAAATTCTTGGCTTTACTTGGAATTTACCTTCGGATAATCTCTTGGACTTATTGTCACCGATTCACCCAAAATCAAAACTCTCCAAGCGAGCCATCTTGAACTGATTGGACCTGAAATTGCTAGGTGCAAAATTTTTCCTGCGGCAACTCTGGAAGGCTAAAGTAACTGGTACGAAAGTCATTTGTACTAAGCTCTGCCTGGATGGACATCAGCACCAGTTTTGAAAATGTCAGCTGCTTCAGTTGACCAAGAATAGTGCTGGAACCTCAATCAGCATTGGCAGTGCATGGATTTTGTGATGCAAGCATTGAAGCTTATTTAGCCAGAATTTATATTATATCCAGATCTTAAAATCCCACCAGGTATATTTTAGGATCAAAGTCTCAGGTAGCGCCGTTGAAGACGATATCGGTTCCCAAACTGGAGTTGCCCGGAGCAATGTTGCTATCTCACCTTATTCATCATGTCGATGGAATGCTTCAGTAAACAATATTATTGCTGGAGTGAAGAAGCCTAGCCCTATTGCGTGATTGTTGCCATTTATTGATTATTTTGGAGTTATGATGACCGATATCCATTCATCCTGCCTAAACACCACCTGTTCCAAAACGATTTTTATGCAAAAATGGAACTTCAGATCTTGGCGGTGGTATTTAAATTAGCAAATTTGTTTGTGACCGAAACAAAAGCGCGTCTGGCTTGCTCGAGTCTCCAACTCGGACTCACCGTTAGTGAAAACGGTCGATATTTGCTAAAATTACAATGTTGTGTTTGCATAAATGCGTAAGACCTCACAGAGTTATATAAAGAACGGATAAGTAGATGAACTTATCATTCAGTATCAGTTTTATTTAAATTAGTTTGACCAAACATCCCGCTTTTGTGCTTTTGTGTACTGGTCCACAGCAGATGCCATTTTCCATTGTGCGAATGCCTTTGTGGATAATTGGGAGACCACTTCGATATGCAATAATTAACATTTTTCTTAAATCGAAAATTCCAAATTATCAATTTTTAGAATTAAATTTTTTTTCCTAATTAAATTTTTCCATTGTTAATGAATCTGTAAGTCACTTTTATTTTATTAATTTAATAAATCCCATTATGTGGCTAACACTAAGTGCCCGTAATGATTATGAATGAAAATGAATAAACCCGAAAATAAACGTTCTCACTATAAGAAAAAATAAAAAAAAAATACAAAAAGAACTTTTGCCAATCGGACGTATACCGTATACCAAATTTGACGGAACTGCAAAATTTTAAATTTAGCGCCTTTTTTTTGTTCCATAACGTCAATTGCAGGCGATAAAATTTGATTTAGTTTCGCAGCACTCAGCCTTCAGTGACCTCATTTGAAATGTTGCTGAGATCAACCACTTGGCTCTCCATAGGAAGGAAGCAGCAATCCAAAA
This sequence comes from Drosophila murphyi, assembly GCA_018904325.1. NCBI lineage: Eukaryota > Metazoa > Arthropoda > Insecta > Diptera > Drosophilidae > Drosophila > Drosophila murphyi. The sequence continues at coordinate 51,168 of JAEIFX010000598.1, read as the reverse complement.
TTCGAAAAAAAATTTTTGTTTGAAGCTTTGTGTTCGCCGATTTGTTCGCATGCCACCAATTTGTGAGTTAAGCGGTAGCAAGTGTGAAAGACAAATTATGTCCTTTGCCAGGATTACGAATTTGTTTTGAATGCGATTGTTTAATTGTTGAGCTTCTGGGCAGCTGGAATTGACTATGACGCTCCAGTACTTGTATGCACTGAGCCCAAGTCGGGATTATTATATAATCCAGCTATAAATTCAATTGGTTTCCAGTTTCTTGATTGCATATATTTAAAACCACATAGATTAACATGGCTTGAGCTCTATCGCTTTCACAGCCCAAGGACGAAAGCGAAGTAAATAACACCGACGAATTATCAATTAACTAACGTAGCTCCGTAGCGTTTGATGAACTTGCCAAATGAAAAATAGACTATACGGTTTCTATAAATATAAATGATGGCTTTTCATACCGAGAGTTCAACTTTTCTAAGGCCTTAGAATATTTTTCATTGATGGCTGCAAATACCTTCACACACTCCATCGCTGCACGCTTTAAGCAGTTGAGCAGATAGTTAAACTTCTCAATACTTGGTACATGCTTCACGATTGATTAAACGAGAAAATGCAGTTTCTATATTCCAAATGATTACCATCGAATGTGGGCAAGGCCAAACAAGGTGGGCGTGTACTATTTAAGTCTTCACCGAGCAATTTCCTAATTGCCAATTTGATTTTCCAGATTGTCCAACGACCAAGGTTTTAATGCGAAAAATTTCCATTTTGTTATTTATACGCTGGCATCGTTAGTCTTCCAATAAATGCGAAATGTTTAAAGATGTGTAACAAAATTGAACGAAGATAATTTGGTGCGGAGTTTATCTTGTACTTGACACGCCAAAGACGAAAAGAAGCATGTTGAGTGTGTGTATATGACCTACAACGGAATCGATCGCAGTTGGAGATTTACACAAACGAACTAAGAACGGGTGTGAGACAAACTACTAAAGACAGCGAGCCAAGCGAGCAGCGCACTGGCCGTTTTAGTAGTAGAGAAAAATGCTATGAGAACAGCGACGTTATGAAAGAAGACGATCGAAAGTGAGCAAAGCGAAAGCAAACGGTGAACGAAGCAGAAGAACAACGAAAACGGTGCTGAATGTTGGGCGGAAAAATATTAGATTTTTTAAAAATTTATTTTGACGAAATTAATAGCTGCTCATTCAATATCAATATTCAAATTAGTTTGACCAAACACCACCAAATAACTCTGGCTATCATCAAAGAATTTCATTAGCGTAACTTGTACTGTACTTTCGCCTTCACATTGGCCAATTGGCTGCTTGAAAACTGTATCTCGGCTTGTTAAAAAGAGCGGCAGATGTTTCCGAGTTAAGCGGAAACTAATCGAGTACGTCATGGGCACTTCGCCAACAGGGCAGATTTTAAGCATCTCGTTCATTTGAAGTGACTGGAGTTGATTGTAGCGGGCCCTTTTTCTACAAATCTGTTGTTCTTACCAGAATACCAATCAAATCCAATGTTCCTATCTTCGTCTGCTTTGTTACCAAGGCTGTTTACCTGGGACTGGTACAGGACTTAACAACAGCATAATTTCTTGGCGCTCTGAGGAGATTCATCTCGACGCGTTGCAAGCCTAGTCAGATTTGGTCTGACAACGCCACAAACTACGTGGGATCCAAAAATGACCAGAACTTGCGATCTACCTACAGCAAATCTTGTGGCCACGTTGGCGGTAGCAGTATCTCATAGTCTTCGAACAGCGTACTAAATGTAGATCTCCAGATCGTCCTATTCAATTGGATGACATTGCTCGAGTTGCTGATTTGAAGGCGCCGAAAGGAGTTATCAGACGAGCCGTCAACAAGATGTGTCTCCTACCGCGGCGAGTATATTGGCAGCAGCAGGAATGAAACTAAAATAATTTTAACTATTATATATAATGTATTTGTCGCCTTTTAGACGTAACATAAATAACATATGCATACTATGTTAAGTGCAGCGTTAGCTATCTATATGAAGCGCTGTCTCTCTTTCTCTCTCGAAAAGGGCGTTCGCTAAGCTGCCGGCTTCTGCAGCTATTCAGTCGTTTTTGCTACTCTAGCTGACCGATCGCATTAGCTTCAAAATTTAAGACAAAAAATCGTTGACAAAAAAGACTAAACATTGGCTTCTAATCTAAATTTACTTGAATAAACATAACGTAGTGAAAATAACATTGCGTTATTATTGTATTATAAAATGAAGCTATCAATAGCATATTCTATTTTTGTAAATAATGTATTGCATAGTTTTTGCCTAATAGTTGAATTTATTACTCCATTTTATCTATTAACCACCCCTAAAGATCATTTCAGTGTAATCTAGTAAATTGTATTCCTCTTGAATGCATTTCTTTTTAGCCCTTTGATAGATTGATGAATAGACTAATTTTGATGCATTGGCGACTCAATTCAAACTATTCAATGATCCTTTCCAGCATAAGAAACTACTAAGCTTGCTTTACAAATTTAAAGATTCCATTTCGGGAATTGTCCTTTACACCACTGAAGCCTAACATTAATAATAGACATGAGCTTAAGCAATTTATGTGTCCTTTTCTGGGTGAAAGACTTAGTTGTAGTAAACCGATTAAAAAACGTATCCGGACTCCTTTTACACTGCCTCTAAATCCTTCAGAAATTTCCGATCATTGCTTTATAAGACATACCACTTAAAAGTGTGCTCTCGTATGACGCTTGTGGGTGGTAGTTGCTTAATTGCTGTAGATTCTGATCTTGCGTTATATTATTTCTTACCTCCATTTTCTCTAGACATTGTGTTCACTAATTTTCACATTGTGCTTAATGCACAATCACATGCTCCAACACTCCAAATCAATCAGCTATGTCTGTCTATCTAATCAATATATCTATCTATCTATCTGATATTCAATATATTTTCTGTATGCTTTTTGATTGAAAGTTGTATGGGCCGCTACACCGTATAAATACATTTATTAGTTGGTTTCAAAAGTGGCCACTGTCCCAAATTAATCCTGTTTGAAATTGTAAGCTATTCAGCTTGACTTAATTTTTGTATCCAATCTCACTTTTAGTATTATCTATCCTTGTAATCCACTGGTTTATCACGGAGATCACTATCATCATGTAACGAACGCTTTTATTCGGTCGTATTTAAGCTACGCTAAAACTCAGTCGACTAGCGGGTTCGAGCAACAAAATTTATATTGCGTTTGCAATAATTAATAACACAGTATATATATATATATATATATTTAAACTTGTTTTATTTAGTTTCACTTATATTATGGCTGCTCGTTCCGTGGTGTCTCGCCATACATCGGTGCCCTTGATCAGGTTGGAAGCGCACCAGGCACTCCGCCCGCCAGCTACGCAAGCCCAGGATCTTAGTCTGCCCGCCAGAGATTCCGGACAGCACTCCTGATGCTCACCAGGACTAGTGGTTTCCTTGTTCACTAAGGAATGTCCCTAGTACTCCTGTGAGTCAGAATTCGCGTGTCTCACTCTCTGGCTCAGCACAGATCTAACCTCGTTTGCTTAGCTTGGTTCCTTGTGGATATCGCCTGTGGCTACAATTCCAGTAAGGCAAGGATATACGTTTCGCACCTGCTTACAGGACCTCGATGTCCTGTGATCCTTATGTTCTGGTTGAGTCCTTCGATACACCGTGTCCTTGCACTCGTCCTTTGTATCTCGCGACCGATTGTAAATTTTCGCAGCATCGCGTGTTTAATTGCACAGCTTCGCGTATTTATTTTCACAGCCTCACATGTTTGTTCGCACAGTCTCATGTGTTTTTACGCACAGCCTCGCGTATATATTCGCATAGCTCCCGCCTTGTGCTGCGGTGCTCCTTATATACATATACCTTGGCTGGCCACTTTCTGTCGTGACCGTACCACGGTGGAGTGATTTTTTTGGAGGCGTGATCTTTCCCACTGCCCTTTTGCTGGTGCCAGCCACTGTCTGCCGTCAATGTGAGTATGGACAACAATATTGCGCCCGTAATACTCCTCACACACTAACGGCACATGTCGTGATGGACATGTGTGTCAGACACGCTCAAATGGCTGAACACCTGCGCTAGAAAGGGAGAGGGCGAAAGAGAGCGAATTCGCCGCAACTGCATCAGGACCGGATTTCGGCCTGATAGACAGTTATTATGAGTGGCGCATACAACATGAAATACCTGCTAGTGGGCATTTCGTATGCACATCCATGAACATACATATATATATATATATATATATATATATATTTATGATCATAAACATACATATAGATGTATGCTCATACGAGGTGTGTTCAAAAAGTATCGCGAATTTTGAATTTTCGCGGGTTACGTATATTCGAATTTCGATTTTTTTGTAGCGTTATGTTGGTACTCATGTCTCTCACTTATGCCGACAAGCTCGGCCATTTTGAATGTTCACTTAATTGTTGACAGCTGCTTTGCTTGCACGTGTTTGGCTCGTCTTCGATTTTTACCTATTCAAAAAAATGGATCAAAGAACCTGTATCAAATTTTGTGTGAAAAACAAAATTAAGTGCGCGGATGCATTCCGAATGTTGATTGTGGCATACGGAGAAGCTACCTTGGACCGAAGCAACGTTTATCGGTGGTACAAAATGTTCTCAGAAGGCCGAGAACTTCAACAACAGACAAAAAAATTAATGGAGTGGAGAAAATGGTATTGGCCAATCGTCGAATCACCGTTAGAGAAGTTGCTGAGGAGCTAGACATATCGATTGGCTCATGCCATTCGATTTTTATCCATGATTTGGGCATGAGACGGGTCGCCGCGAAATTCGTACCAAAATTGCTCAATTGCGACCAAAAACAGCATCGCATGAACATTGCTAATGAGATGTTGGACTCTGTCCGCGACGACCCAAATTTGCTCCAGAGGGTCATAACTGGTGACGAATCGTGGGTTTATGGTTACGACGTGGAAACCAAAGCTCAATCATCTCAATGGAAGCTGCCGCACGAACCAAGACCGAAAAAAAGCGCGCCAAGTTCGGTCGAATGTGAAAGTTTTGCTGACAGTTTTCTTCGATTGCAGGGGCGTGGTGCATCATGAGTTCTTGCCACAGGGTAGAACGGTCAATAAGGAATATTACCTGCAAGTTATGCGCAATTTGCGCGAAGCAATCCGCCAGAAACGCCCGGATTAGTGGAAGAACAAAAATTGGCTTTTGCACCACGATAACGCCCTGCTCACACATCGTTGCTTGTGCGCGACTTTTTGGCCAAAAACAACACACTAACGATGCCGCAGCCACCGTATTCCCCAGATCTGGCCCCCTTTGACTTTTTCTTGTTCCCTAAACTGCAGAGGCCCATGAAAGGACGACGTTACGCTACGCTTGACGAGATAAAGACGGGATCGAAGGAGGAGCTGAACAAGATAAAAAAATGATTTTTTAAGTGCTTCGAAGATTGGAAAAACCGTTGGCACAAGTGTATAATATCTCATGGGGATTACTTTGAAGGGGACAAAATAGATATTCATGAATAAATAAATAATATCTGAAAAAACACAAAATTCGCGATACTTTTGAACACACCTCGTACGTGCATGGCTCCTCACACGCCACTGTTTCTTCGGCAGCGGAAAGCTTCCACTTTCCAACCTAAAGATCTGAAAATATAAATGGGAAGAATGTCTGGGGTTTTGTGTACAATTTGTGATATTTTCTTCTTTATTTGCTATTTATTTTCTTCATTAGTGTTATTATTATTATTATTACTATATATATATTTTTTTCCTCTACGTCCTGCGGAAAACCCGTGTGCCTGTCCTCGACGTCCTCATTTGGTATCGGCACCCATCATGCCACACGATCTTCAACTCCCGTCGACTTGGTCCTGGCATGGCATTGGCCGTCTCCCTGATGCCAGTTGGACAAGCCGACGGTATCAGCAAATTTGGCCGTCTCCACTCCGGCGGCGGTGGCGGTGGGGATTCCACGGCGGGTGGTGCTGGACTCAGGTCCTCCTCTCCTGTCTCCAGCGACCGTTCGCGAAGGCCCTCGCGTATGTGGCGGTCACGGTGGGTGGCGGGGTTTGTTGCCGGTCGCCATGGGCCTCCTCCGTCCCCGCGCCGCTCCTTGTCCTCCTCCTCGTCCGAGATGACGATTACGTCCGGTTCCATTTCGGAGCGTGTCACTGGCGGAAACGGCATAGTGTCCTCGTCGTCGGGGTCCACTACCGACGCCGACGTTCGCCGCTCCTCGCCCACTTCCTCCTCGTCCTCGGACGATATCGGGATGGGCTCGTCCTCGCCCCAGGTCTTCGGCCTCACTTTCCGAGGCATGGCCTCGTTGATTTCGGCCGCACCGCCGAAACGCACAGCAGTGTGATCTTCCTCCGGCGAAGGGGGCAGTTCCGGGTACTGGCAACGATGCCAATCCGGACTTACTTCGTCCAGGTCGCTAGGGTAGCGTTGGCGTCGTGGCAGTACCTCCTCGGCGACTTCCGGAACTGCGTCCATTTCCGCATCCCTCTTCATGCAGTGATGATGCCAGCAGCTCGATCTCGTCATGTTCCCGGTTGTGTTGTTCCTGCGCGATGCGGCGGAGAATTGGGCGCCTCGCGACGCGCAATACGCCCACTTCACGCACCATACGCACCGCTCTTCCTTGTGGGTGCCGCGGCCGATGACCAGTAGCCGCGCGCGTACTCGGACCGGCTCTCTCGCCGCACGGAATCCCAGCTCCGCTGGGCCAGCCATGGAGATTTGGGTCCGAGATGCGGAGACGACCTGATGCCGACCCGCTGACTCCCACGCTTGTTGCCTTCTGTCCGTACATGTTGTTGCTGATGGTTAAAATTTTAAAGAAGTCGAGCGCGTGGCTGTTTCCGCCTTTTATACCCGTTTGGGGTGTGTGTTCGATTGCGATGCCCGAATTCTCACTCTTAAAGCTCTAATGCACATTCTCAAAATTCTAATGCACACGCCTAAGTACCAGTATAAGAGATGAGCTGGCGTCGTACTTCGGGCGTACGCCTGCGCATCAGCAAAAGTGTTGTAATTGCTCTCTTTTTGCCCTTCGGGTACGCTTCTCCAAGCACAAACGTTTTGTCTCCCTTTGTATTTGCGCTCTCCGTTTAATTATGTGCATCTCTCTGCCTTGTTCAGGGTCGCCTTCGATTTTGATTTTTGGGCCCACCTTGGGGCGCTGTATGTATATATGCATTTTTTTCTCTTTATTTGTTTAGGTGTATACCCTTTTCTTTTTGGAATTTGGGTTTTGTATAAAGAAATTATTTCTTACTGGCAATTCTTGGGGTATGTGTTCGATGCATAAAGCGTTTTTTATGCAAACATGAAACTTCAAATCTGGGCGGTGCTTAAGCAAGTTATTTATGTCCGAAACAAAAGCCCGCCTCTGGCTTGCTTGAATTTCCAACTCGGACTCTTCGATAATAAAACCTATCGATATTTACTAAAATTACAATGTAGTGTTTACATAAGTGAATAAGATTTAACAGAATGAAGTAAAGTAGCGATAAATTGACAAAATAACAGCTGATCATTCAATATCAGTTGTATTCAAATTAGTTTGACCAAACAGTATGTTGAAAATGGGATTGGGTATGCTACCGGTTCGTGTACCAGTAACAAAGTGCCGCCGCAATCGGTACTTGTAACGAATTGGGCTGGACGATGTGAATACGCAAAGAGTTCTTTTCTATACTAGTTTATTTCATGAAAAATGCGTGGTTTATATACAAAATCCTTAGACGATAATCTTTGTTATTCTATTTACATTTGACCCAAACATTCAATCCTTATCTATGCACTTATAGATACCAAGCCTTAATATTTTCTAATTTTCGACGCTGAGTATGATAACATCTGCTTACCGTGTGACAGATGGTGCGAGAAACAATGTTTACATGCAACCAATGGGTCGGGTGCATATCCGTTTCATTGATTCTGTGCGCTATCAGCAGCGGATGATTTTCTGCTTTTGAAGAAATCATACATACTCCCGGCCGTTGAATGCAGATTCAACCATCATTTAATCTAATGGTGAAAGGTTGATTTCCAGAGGGAAGTTCGCATCTGGGTGTCATTGATGTTTCGGCTTGCTGAGGTGATCCATTTGTTATGCGCCATTTTTTGACACAATAAATTGTTAGCATTGTCATCAGAAATGATAATCCGATGTACATTGCAATATGTTGATGCTCGATTGGTTGGATATTGTGTGGTAGGTGAAAACGTTTGTTTGGTATGAGTTCCATTGGTAGTTCCTGAAGCTCGTTGTAGCCTAAGATACTCACATATTTCGTTGTTGTAGTATCCGGTCGTTTGGTTGTTGGTTTATTGTCCTCCATGTCTCCAAATCGAGCGTATGAAGTCAACAATGATGTTTCCATAACGCTTTGACCTGTTATTAGTGAATTGCGTAAAATGTTTTCCATGAATAATTATTCTTCTATATGACGGAAGTTTTGATACATTCCCCTGCATGCAGGTATTTCAATAATTTTGGAACACATTTGTCCAATCTTTGTAGTATCTTTCGAAAATGTATCTATTTCGGTCCAGTAGGGTCTTAAGTCCAACTAGGCGACTACCGTCCAATCAGCTACTAGTTGTGTTGTTCCAATCCTTTCAAAAAAATATGCCTGGTTTTGATATGAATTGAGTTACGTTTATTAATTGTGCCAATGTTAGTGGTAATAGAAGCAACATAACCAACGTCGTTGTAACCAATGAACCGATATTACTCCGCCTTCTTTTCTTGGGATGTGAGCTTTCATCTGATTCCTCGCCTTCCAAAGGATCATCTACTGGATGGGTTCCTCTTCATTAAATAGAGGAGCTAGATGTTGAATTTCTCACTTAAAAATTCCTTTGGAGGTTTTTACGTCTACAACCCTCACGAAATTATCCTTTCCAAGGTAGAGTCGAACGATTTTGCCCATGGGTCATTGTAATACTGGCGTGTTGTCTTCCTTCAGTAGAACCAGTGCTCCTTCTTTGATGTTTGCTGACGATTTTCTCCACTTTTGACGTTGCTATAGCTGCTGAAGGTTTTCATGGGTCCACTGTGTCCAAAATTAATGTTTTAATTTTGACATTGCTTGCCATCTTTGTCCTGGCGTTTTGGGTTGCTGGGACGGCTCACTGTCGGCTTGCGCGGTTAGTGGTTCTCCAATTAGAAAATGTCCTATTGTTAGTGTAGTGATATCGTTCGGATCATCTGATAGAGGCGTTAAAGCGCGAGAATTGAGCACCGCTTCTATCTCGACTATGACGGTTCCCAACTCGTCATATGTCAAATTTGCAGTTGCCACATTTTTTAATAGCAGATGTTTTGCTGACTTACCTCAGCTTCCCATAGTCCTCCAAAATGCGGTGCTCGAGGAGGTGTGAACTTCTTTACTAGTGCATTCCTGAATTATTGTAGACTGAGACTCTTCAGTAAATATTGCTTTCTCTAGTTCTTGAAGCTTATTTTATACTCCCACGAAATTTCGTGCGTTGTCACAGAGCAAAGTTTGACACTTTCCACTGCGACTAATGAAGCGTCGTAGTGCTGCCAGAAATGCCTCTGTAGTGAGATTGCTTACCAGTTCCAGATGAACTGCCTTTCTAGTGAAGCAACAGAATATTGCAATGTATGCAGTCTTAGGCTTCTTTCCACGAATTTTGTAGTAGATTTTAAAAAGGTCCACAGTAGTCTTGTGTGACCCGACGTGGTGGTAGATTTCCCATGGTTTGATCCATTAATTTCGGCTGATTTAGTGCACTTGATGCAATTTTGAACAAAATTTCTGGCCATTCTTTTTCCTTTCGGGATCCAGAATTGCTGTCTTGATATGGTCAGCAGCGCTTGGAGACCACAATGAAAACTTTCCTTATGAATTTGTCCAATAATTATTTTTACTATTGGGTCATTGTATGGTAATAGCATTGGGTGCTTTGCGTCAAAAGAGAGATTTGCTGCTTCAAGTCGACCTCCTACTCGCAAGATTCCCTCTTGATCCAAAAAACGGTGCCAAGGCCTTAATTGCACTGTCTCTTTGCGGCTCCTTTTGTCTTTTAATTTGCTTTATGTCTCCATAAAATCATTCCGTTGTATGTTGCTTCTTAAAGATCATCGAACTGTACAATTTGGCTGGTGTGCCTTATTTCTTTCGGAAGCGCATCATGTAAGCTATGATTCTGACTAGCTTATAGAATGAGACATTATGCCGAATTTTATAGATGATGTCCTCCTCTCTGGTGACAGCCATTATGGATCTCTGACTAATCCTTGGGGGTTTGGGTTTTCCACCTCATCTTTAGTAGTGACAAACGGTGGTGGCCATTTTAAAGGTGAGTCATATAAGAACAGTGGACCATAAAACCACGAACCGTAAAATGGCGAATTTAGCAGCAGCTATTCCTCTGGATAGTATATAAGCGACATTATTCTCCGAGGCGGCATGCCTCCATTCCTTTTGTAATGTTAGTTCCTGGATCGTCCCAATTCTTGTGGCAACAAATTTGTCCGGAATGCATGCTGGACAATTAATCCACGATAGTGCAATCCTTGGGGCTAAGTGTGATTTTGCACATAACAATTGAATTGTTGCTTGTTTGTCTTTATGTGTTGCTCTTATGTATACGGCAGCTCCAAAAGCCTTTTCTGAAGCATCAACAAACGTATGAATTTCTGTTGATACACTTAAATAGTGTTGAGAATTTTCAACTACTCCCTGTATCGTTTCCATTCCTCTTGAAGATGCACTGGAAGGTCTTTTTATAATGAAATCCTTCCTTTTTTAGATGTTGCATGAATATTTTTGCTTTCATGACCACTGGTGAGAAGAGTCCCAGAGGATCGAAAATTCTGAAGATTTCGGACATGACATTTCTTCTTGATATTTTATCTTTATTGATAATATCTGTTTTACCACATAATAGATCTAATTTGGGTATCCAAGTAATTCTCAGTCTTAATAGAGCAGTCCTCATATGCGGTATCCTCCAGCTGAACATTTGAAATTGTATCTTCTTTGGAATTCCTTGTAGTAGTTCATTATTATTACTACACCTTTCCTTAACTTGAATCCAGAGCTGTCCAGGATTTTCTTTAGCTTTTGCTGTCTATGTAGAGCTTCTGGTATTGTGTCCGCTCCAGTTAAGCAGTCGTCAACAACAATTAAAAATATTGTATTTTGCACAGTTAGTCCCTTGTGCATCAAGTCGTTCAGCGAATTTCCGGATGACGTAATTGCAGAAGCATCAAAAGCTACTCTTAACTTTGTTGTAGAGCTGTCGGGTTTTACCACACAATGATGTGGTATAAAATGCCTTTGCTACTTCTCTTGTGTGCATTTCCTTCATAATTTGTTATGATGTGATTTAAACATTCACTCGTGCTTTTGATGTTTGCGTTCGCCGGCCAATTCCATTAATGTGTAGTTCTGATCTCTGGCGCTTTAGATTCAACATTTTTAATGCCCTCTCCGAGATGACATTAATTTGCGAGCCTGATGTAGAAGAGTGTTGTGCCTTTTATTGCACTTAAAACAATCTCTTCTCTGGCATGTTTTTGCAGTATGATCATGCTTAAAACATTTTACACATAGTTTGTGTTTTTGAACCCAATTTAATATTTCTGTTGGGATCTTCTTAATGAACTCATTGCATTTAAATATAGCATGGTTCGGTTTTTCACACAAATAGCAAATGTATTCTGTTCCAATTGATGCGCATATATTTTGTTTGGTGCTAACATTTTTCATATCCGCACTGCAAATGGCTTCTAATGTACGAAATCGTTGCTCCAAAAATATCAAAACCTGACTCAGTTCTTGTAATTTTCTTGAATCTACAACAGATTGTTCATATAGCATATGAGGTTGCCGATCGAACTTCTTAGTTAAGATGCAAAGAAGTATTGGATCACAGGTCTATGTCGTAATCCCAATTTTATTCAGCGCAGATAACTTTTCATTTATGTTATCATGCAACGCTTTAATAGATTTCGCCTCATTAATGGTTGTTGGCTGATCTAATAATTTATTGATGAATGCGTTATTTAGGACTCGTTTGTTGCTAAGACGCTCTTGCATCATATTCCATGCTGTTAAATAGTTTCCTTCGGTTAAGGAAAGATGGCGTATCAAGCGTTCCGCGTCTCCAGTGATGTTGCTTTTTAAATACCACATCTTCTGAATAGTCGGTAATGTCGATTCATGAATCATTTTCTTGAAAATGCCAAAAAATTTTTGCCACTTTAGATAATCTCCATAGAATTTGGGAATTTCTATCTTTAGCAGAGGTAAAGCAGTATGCATTTGAGGCGTACTGGCAGGTCGTTGAATAATTTCTTCACCTGTCGTGGTTTGAACTGATATAACAGCATCTTAGGCAGCCAAATATCTCCTCTCATCATATCCAATCTTTTTGGGATCCATGAATTTTTTATAAATTTGGATGTGGATGTTTCTTATCTCACTCCAACATTGGCTTATGACTTCTTGAAAACCTTGCCGAGTCTCATTAGTATGACCGAAACAAAAGCGCGCGGTTGGGCTACTTGAATTTCCAATCATTCAATATCAGTTGTATTCAAATTAGTTTGACCAAAAATCCCGGCCATCTTGAAAGGATCTGCTTTCAACACATCAAGCCTCCATCGGTAAGATGGCCAATTTGTGTACTGGTCGGCAGCAGATGCCACGAAGATGAACAACTCGAATATGACCATCCTTTACAGGCACAAGTGATTCGATGCGGCTGAGCTTCGATTGCCGATGCGAAAGATTGTCGTCATGGTTCCAATAGCGAGATTTGACGACGATTGTGTCCATTTGGTTCCAGCACGAAGCTTGTGAATATAATCTGATGACCAACGAAGCCAAAATTGCTATTTAGCAGAGGTTATCACGTCAAACCGCTCCAAATTGTGAGATGAGTCGTCGCTATCGTGTGTTCAGGAAGCGCCCGAAGAGATTTCCCAACTAACAAGTGTCCTGGGATGATTGCTGATAGATCGTTGGAATCAGGCGACATAGGTGACAATGGGCGAGAATTGAGAACATCTTCGATCTCTGTTGTGATCGTACAGAGCTCCTCAAATGTTAGGCGAGTATTCGATAGCGTCTTGTGCAGCAACCCCTTTGCGCTCTTAACTGCTGCTTCCCAGAGTCCGTCAAAGTGGGGTGCCCTGGGCGGAATAAAGTGAAACGACACGAAATCCGAAGCACATTACTCTGATATTGCGTCTTGAGTAGATTGATCAAATAAAAATTGTTTCAAAGCCTTTAGCTCATTTGCTGCACCCACGAAGTTAGTTCCATTATCACAATAGATCACAATGTCAGTGGGCAGCGCCCGCCGAGCAACCATTCGTTTGAGTGCAGCCAAGAATGCCTTCGTGGATAATTGAGAAACCACTTCGATGTGCACCGCCTTGGATGCCAAACAAATGAATACGGCCAAATACAATTTTGTGGTACCCTTTCCTCGTATGCGAACATACGTATTTGTTGGCCCACAGAAGTCGATATAATGCAGGCTGCGTATGGCGCCGAGGCTGTTCCATATGTTACCGTGTTGAGTTGATAAGTGCGAAGTGGTTCATCTGGAAGAGCTCGCCAGAGTACGTACAGGTATTTGCGATCATTTAAATCAACATTTACTTGCCTGCACATCTTGGTTACATCAGCTGTTATGGCATAACGAAGTAATCTGAAACGCAAGAACAGCAAATATAAATCATCTTGGAGAGTCGGGCCCACAAGTAAATGATCATTGAGCGAAGTTTGATTGGATGTTCGACACGAGGCGTCGAAGACCACACGAAGCTTTGTGGATTCGCTGCTGGGCTTCAAAACGCAATGGTGAGGTATGTAGTAGTGAGGTTCCAATAAGTTTGGTTCTGTGACCAGCGACATGTGTTCCCAACGTTCATACTCCTTCAGGAACTGACAATACTGTAAGCGAAGTTCCGAAGATTGTGCCAAACGGCGTTCCAAGCTGAGAAATTTGCGGCGTGCTATAACGAATGAATGACCAAGTTGACTGGGATTGTTCTTAAACAGCAGCCTAACAACAATGCGACCACTGTCGTTTATAACCGTCGTTTTTACATAGTGTTTCTCACAAGCTCGATGTTCTGGCACATTTGAAGTTTCAGTTAATTCAATTTTCCATAAGCGTTTAAGGTGATCGTAAATTGAAGTGGCACCAAGCTTAAAACTAGCAGCAAGCTCTCGAGACTGTTGCGGATGACACTTTCCTGTCTCTACCTGGACTACCCATCCAAACAGCGTCTTTTGGAGCATGGGCTATATGCGAGGAGACGCAAAGATCTAACGAAACTTCAAAGGGCGACAAACGAGACCTCATTGATGTAGTTGTAAGAGAAGTGATGTCTGTACGTGCATAGCCAATACTGCTGATTTGCACATCGTGTTTCTTTCTTTTTAGATGAAGCTTCTTAGCAAACGAATCGGTGACGAAATTCACCTGCGAACACGAGTCCAGTAGAGCACGGTCTAGTCTGTAGGTGCCAGTTGAATCTTGACCAGGACCATAGCCGGTGCTAAAAGAACCTGAGATTGATAACGTTTTTTGATTTGCGAATGGTTGTGTGCTACTACTTCTGTGGCTGGGGAAGAGCTTGGTTGTGTTGTTGAACGTAGCTTGTTGTGTAACAAAGTGTGGTGCGATCTCTGACAATGGCGACAGCGATTTGTTGAAGGGCAATCGGCCATTTGATGACCCTTAGACAAGCAATTAAAACACAGTCGGTGACGTTTGACGACATCAAAACGTTGCAGCGCATACAATGCTTGTTCGCAAGCCATCAATTTGTGAGTTGAGCTTGAGCACAATGCACAAGCAGCGATAGCAAGTGCGAAAGACGAGATATGTCCTTTGCCAGGATTACGAATTTGTTTTGAATACGTTTGGTTCATTGTTGTACTTTTGGACAACAGGAATTGACAATGACGCTCCAGTACTTGTACGCACTGAGCCCAAGTCGGGATTGTTGTATAATCAAGCGATAAATTCCATTTGTTTCAAGTTTCCTGATCGCATTTATCCAGAACCACATAGATTGGCTTGCGCTATGTTGATGTCAGAGCCCAAGGACGGAAGTGAACTAAATAATGCCGATGCATTATCAATTAACGAACGTAGCCGAGTAGCGTTTGATGAACTAGCTGAAGGAAACTGAAAAATATACGATATTGTCTCTGTAAATATCAATGCTGGCTTGTCATACCGAGACTTTAATTTTTCTAATGCCTTCGCGTAGTTTTCATTGGTGACTGGAAATGCCTTCACGCACTCCAGTGCAGCACCCTTTAAGCAGTTGAGTAGATAGTTAAACTTCTCAATGTTTGTTATTTGCGCTCCTTTCACGATTTGATTAAACGAGCAAATGAAGGTGTTATATTCCAGATGATTGCCATCGAATTTGGGCAAGGCCACACAAGGCAGAAATGATAGTGATAGTTGAGGATGGTAAGCAACGTGTGATGTAGCGTCTTCACCAAGCAATTTCTTAATTTCCAACTTGATGTGTACATAGTTGTCTTCCAGTTCAGCGCGCCCATTATCATTTGGATCCAGAGATTGAATAGCCAACGATTGCTTAAAGTACGATTCCAAAATGCCTAATCGACATTGAAGATCCGCAGGTGATCTTTTAGAAGAATCTCCAGATTGTCCATTGACCAAGGTTTTAATGCGGGAAATGTTCCTTTTGATATTTGCGCGCTGGCGTCGGTAGTCTTCCAAGGAATGCGACATATTTACAGATGTGTTATGAAATCGAGGAAAATTTGGCGCGGAGCTTAAGCTCTGCTTGACGCGCCAAAAACGACGAAAATTATTGTTTTTTGTGTATGTGTGTATAAGAACTACAATAGTATCGATCGCAGTTGCAGCTCTTACACAAACGAACGAAGAACGAATTTGGGATAAACCACTAAAGGCAGCGATTGAAGCGACGATTGCGAGCAGAGCACTGGCCGTTTTAGCAGTAGTGAAACATGCAATAAGAGCAGCGACGTTGTGAAAGAAGACGATCGAAAATTTACCGAAAGCTAATGGCGAACAAAGTAGACGAATATAGAGACTCAATGCAATAACCGTTACTTTGAGTTATGTGCATGTGTGTGATTGCTGCTGCGACGAACTTTGTGTTGGTTCTAGTTAACGATTTTTACATTTTTTTGACACAAGTTTGATGTTTTAATTGTTGCAACCAAGCAATTGGAAGCCAAGGCGAATTTGTTTAGTTTGTATATGCGCGCAAGCGGAATTTGTTAACGTTACGAAATGCGAAATTGTCCAATTGTTTACTAATAATTTGTTTAAATACTGCCCCACGTTGGGCGCCAAAATGTTCGATGCATAAAGCATTTTTTATGCAAACATTAAACTTCAGATCTGAGCGGTATTTAAACTATTTAATTTAGCAAGTTTATTTATGACCGAAACATAAGCGCGCCTGTCTTGCTTGAATCTCCAACTCGGACTCTTCGATAGTGAAAACTTTCGATATTTACTAAAATTACAATGTAGTGTTTACATAAGTGAATAAGATTTAACCGAGTTATGTAAAGTAGCGATAAATTGACAAATTAACAGCTGATCATTCAATATCAGTTGTATTCAAATTAGTTTGACCAAACAGTATTCATTAAAAAAATAGCTATGTTCAAGTTTTTTTTGGAGATTTCTTTCTTCCTTTGAAAAAGTCTCCCAAAGGTTGTTTAATCTTCTCAGGCGCTCTTCAAAATATCCTGGCTTCGCTTCCCGATCCACATGATCCTTTTTGTAGTTTTGAAATACATTTTGAATCTCCTCGCCAGTAACTAATTGCCTGTCCAGCAATGCGTTGAGCTTCGATGAATACATTTCGCTCTGTTTATTTAATTTTATTTTTATTTTGTGTAATACCTGACTCGTTGGAGGTTTTGTTTTTTATCACTGCGACAGGCTGTGCTTCGACTCACAACTGGAATATTAGTCAAGGCACACTAAAAAAAAAATTGGAATTATTTTTTAGGTAGCGTTAACTTTTGTTGCCGATCTATGTTACTTAGTCGCCAAGTTAACTAGATATTTTTTTCTGTGAAAATGGTTGCCAAGTTAACCAAATTCGAATGTAAGTCTCGAAGTTGGCCAAATGTGTGTCTATGATCTCCTTATTTACAACCTGGTAAATTATGAATGACTGGTCGCCAGATGACCAATTATGGATAGTTCGCCAAATGAAACTGAACTCCAAAAGTCGGGGGTCACCAAATGAAGAAAGAAATGCCTTCTTACTATAAAATCTTAGAATATCCAGAAAATGGTGTTGGGTATGCTACCGGTTCGTATACCATTAACAAAGTGTCGCCGCAATCGGTACTTGTAACAAATTGGGCTGCACGATGTGAATACGCAAAGAGTTCTTTTTGCACTAGTTTATTTCATGAAAAATGAGTGGTTTATATACATTCCTTAAATAAATTCTTAGACGATAATCTTTGCTTAGGGCTAGTTATTCTATTTACATTTGACCCAAACATTCAATCCTTATCTATATATATATCTATATACTTATAGATACTGTTCGTGATGTATTCTTAAGTTAGGGTATCGAGCGCAGTATCGATATTTTTTGTTATTAATATTAGTCATCGGAATGTCGTATTGATCTTTTACATATTTTCAACAGATACCATGCCTTAATATTTTCTAATTTACGAAGCTGAGTATGATAACATCTGCTTACTTCAGGCCGTGCGATAGATGGTGCGAGAAACAATGTTTACATGCAACCAAAGGGTCGGGTGTATATTTGTTTCATTGATTCTGTGCGCTATGAGCAGCGTAAGATTTTCTGCTTTTGAAGAAATCATCCAGGTTTATATAAATTTATGCTTATACCCTTTCCTTTTGGGTTTATATTTGTTTATGTTAATACCCTTTCCTTTGGGTTTATATTAATTTATTTGTATACCCTTCCTTTTGCGTTTTATTTTATAATTATTTTTTAATTAATGTATATGTGTATCCTTCCTTTTGGGTTTCGTTTTTATTATTTTGGGTTTTATTAGTTTATATGATTATAAATGAGTTATATATTCTTGTATAGAACCACATTTACTTTCCTTCTCTTTTTATATTGGGGCAAACAAATGTGACTTGTGTAATTCCAGACGGCACAAGCTACAGAGGATGAGACAAATATGGCTCTCAGGAACCTCAGAACTTTGGCACTCATGTGCAAAATGCGATGCTAAAGTGCTCTAGGGCGCTTTACATATGTTGTAGCATAGCCGGCAAATCATGGGGTTCATCACCAAAGATAGTAAGATAACTATACCTGATGGTAGCTAACCTAGGGGGGTAATAGCATGGGGTGACAGAGCACGGTTGGTCACCTTAAAAAAGCAACTGCAAAACTTGCAAAGAATGGCCTGTTTTTGTATGACAGGAGCAATGCGCACCTGCCCAACAATGGCTCTTGAAGCCTTAATGGAGCTCACACAACTCCACGACATCATATGGCTCAGGCAGAAAGCGACGCTGTTCAGGATGTCAGTTGAAAGAGTTGGGGGCAATCACATTCTAAGGAATAAAGATGCACAACTTCTCTCAAATGAACTGCCCCTGCTACTGTAAGCCACGGACGAAATGAAAGCCGAATACATCTTCGAGCGTAATTTCGCAGTTCATATGAGCAGTAAAAGGGATTGGACAACTCTGGAAGAGGTCCATCCTATGAAACCGCACACCATAAGGTGGTACACCGACAGATCACTTACCAATCATGGCACAGGTCTTGGTGTGGTGGGCCCTCGGGTGTCGTACCATGAATCCCTAGGAACATACACCAGCATATTCCGGGCTGAGGTATGTGCGATTGGAAGATTTGCGGACTTTAACTTAAAACGTAACTATCGAAATACAGATATATCCATCCTATCCGATAGTCAAGTAGCATTAAATGCAATAAAGGGGACTAAAATAACATCAAAGATAGTCCAGGAGGCTCGTTCAAAGCTAAACCTACTTGGGACTCACAACAGGCTCGGGCCACAGGAACATAGCGGGTAACGAGACGGCTGATAAACAGGCTAGAATGGGGGCAGAAAGGCCCCGATAGGACCAAAACCATATTGTGGCATAGGTAGACACACTATACGGCTGGTACTCAGAAATGAAAGGAAACAGATGCGGCAGCAGAGCTGGTTGGAGGCAGTAGGCCTCCGGCAAGCCATTTGGCTAGGTGGTTATAATCTTAAGCGATTTAAGCAAGTTATAACCATGGGAAAGAACAATCTTAGGATGCTTACCGGTCTAATGATGGGACATTGTAGACGAAGAAGTCACCCAACTAGACTAGGTATATATAGTAACGATCTCTGCAGGTTCTGCGAAAGAGAGGAGGAATATTCGATACACATCCTAGCACCTAAAAGAAGATGTAGCATCCTAGGATTGCATGTCTTAAATTCGAGAGTCATAGAAGACCTCAACCCAACAACGATCCTTACATTCGCACGGGATCTGGGACCGATTGAAGATTTATAGGCTCAGAAGGGGGCACAATAGATCCAACAGGTCGCGGTGCAACTTTCCCAATTATAATAATAATTAGTGTAATTGCTATATTGCTATATTATTTTTATATCAAATTTTTGTTAGCTTTAATGTAAGAGAGTTTCAGGCTCACCCGTGTCCTTCCGGTCGCTGTGTGGCTTCAGGTCGCTCACGTGTGCCGTCCTTATCCGCCTGTCCGTTATGTCGTTTATTTTGCATATTACGGGTGATGTAAAATCCACAATCTGATATGGACCCCGTATCTCGGTGCTAGCTTCGCTACGAATCCTTCTTCTGCATTTGGCAGGTGGTGTAATTTCACCCAGACTCTGTCTCCGATATTGGGTCTGCATGGTCTACGACGTAGGTTGTAGTGCCTTGGTTGGTCCTGTGCTGCCTGATCTAAACTACGCCGAACTATTTCGAATAGTCTTCTTTCTTCTCATTGTCGGACGGTGTTTTAGCTGCTTGGCCTGTTCCGACTGTCGCCTCGTCGAACAACGCCTTTGGAAGCCTAGGCTCTCGGCCTTGTATTATAAACGCCGCGCTGTACCCGGTGGAGCTTGAGACGCTGGTTTTAACTGCCAGTTTCAGCTCGGGTAAGCCTCATCCCAACGTCTTTGGTTCTCTTTTGTGAATTGTGAGATCATTGTTTTCACCGTGCGATTCGCGCGTTCAGTGGAGTTTTCTTGTGGAGAGTAGTGCGCTGTGTATTGATGCTCGACTCCCATTTCCTTAAGGAATTTTTTAAATGCCCTACTTGTAAACTTTATTCCATTGTCGGTTATTAATACTTTGGGTACTCCAAGCCGTGCTAAAATCCCTGAAGGCCTTTTTGTAGCGTTGCTGTAGTGGCGCTTCGGAGTGGTACCATTTCCGTCCATTTCGAGAAGCGATCTATAAAGACCACCAACATCGCGTTTCCGTGGGTCGATCTCGGTAATGGTCCCACATTCTTTTATAGGTTAATTTTGGAAATACACTGAACAGGTGGAAGACGACTTAACAGTGCTTCCATTAGAGGTGAAGGATATGGCCTTTTTTGGAAATTTTCCACTGCCCTTTTGCTGGCGCTAGCCATTGTCTGCCGTCAGTGTGAGTATGGACAACAATATTGCGCCCGAAATACTCCTCACACATTAACGGCACACGCCGTGATGGGCATGTGTGTCAGACACGCTCAAATGGCTGAACACCTGTGTTAGAAAGAGAGAGGGCGAAAGAGAGCGAATTCGCCGCAACTGCATCAGGGCCGGATTTCGGCCTGATAGACAGTTTTTTTGAGAGGCGCACACAACATTGAATACCTGCTAGTGGGCATTTCGTATGCATATCCATGAACATACATATATATATATATATATATATATTTATGATCATAAACATACATTTACATGCATGCTCACACGTGCATGGTTATATGGCTCCTAACAATCTTACGCTCGATTTAATTATAGAACTACCAACTTATGTGCCTATTATAGCATTGGATTTAATTTGTAAGCAATGTTGCTTGCGATTTGCACATGATTCTAGGCAGTTCTATTACTTTGTGGACCATTAAACCGCTTAACGTATTGTGAATAATATCGCGAATGGCTCGACAGATAACAAAACAGAGCAGTTTTAAAAGAAGACAGAGAAGAAGCATATCTTATTAATGGGAAAAATTCATTTTAATTTGAGCATATGATCCAATATGGGTTATGATAGCAGAATTCGAACTTCATTGAATTTATGATCGGAACTGCAAAATTAATTTGGCTAATAAACTCAGAAGAATCAGTCGGGAGTAACTGATTGCGAAATACTTTGATACCGTAAGTTATTTCTATTATTATTTGATGTAGCCAAGAAGTACTGTCCAAGTTTGCCTTTCAAATTTTGAGTGGTCTAAAAATTTATTTGCCGATCCTTGGAGGAGATTATCAGCAAGTCACCTTCCAAGTTTGGTCACTATCTATAAAATTGTGGGAGATATGAGTGCTTATAGATTTATACTTTCCGAAATATTAGCATTGGCGATTATGGGCGCAGGTGTGGATGTGATTATCAAAATCGAATCGGTTCGTAAAGTCGGCCTACAGTAATACGAGGTGTGTTCAAAAAGTATCACGAATTTTGAATTTTCGCGGGTTACGTATATTCGTATACCTAACAAAATGGACGACTTTAACTACCGAAGATATGGTCTTTTCAAATTTTTATGAGTTGAGGCCTGGGGGCGACTAAAGTATGCGAGGCAAATGCCGATATTTGAAGGACATCACCAGCAACCTATCAACCAATTTTGGTGACTATATCCTTAAAATTGTGGGAGATATGTGGCTTTATCGATTTGTGAATGCGAAGCACTCCAATTTTACACTTTGTCTGACGTGGGCACAGACGAGTGGATATTGCAAGTCTCAAGTTCCTATCTTTAAGGGTGCCGAAAAATTGCGTTCATGGTCACATAGACAGACAGACAGACAGCATGACGGACATTACACAAAACCCATATACTATAATACCTTCTGCATCAAATCTACTATGTTAAGTAGGTAAGCTAATATTAGTATTACCATTAATATAATAATATAAATTTCTTTTGAAATTCAGGGGACAAAAGGCTCGATTAGCAAATACAGAAATATGCTTGTCAAACTTAGCTTGGGATCTAAAATGACGCCTACACACCAACAAATCTTTTAATTAATATGTTATGCCGGGTTTTTATAATATATTTACACAATTTCTATCCAATATTGGCGGCGACGTACTTTTCACCGTTCTTAGTATCGGTTTCTTTCAATTAATATCAATAAAACGAGTTTTAATATGACAATGCCGCCAAGTTCTTTTTCCAATAAGAAGCTCTGAGTCAGAAGCTCTGAGTCAGAGTTGCTAATTTGGTCACCGAATAGAGTTCCTAATTAGGTCTTAATTAACGTTACCAGTGCGAATTGTTCTCATTTTTTAATATTTTTTTTTTTAATATTAATGTGCTTATAGGTACACCACTACAACACAAGTTTAAGAAATGTGTTCATATGAATTACCATATGTCTTTCACATGAAATGAGCTTAACTCCCTGCCATTCAGGTCTTCTAAAATATATAACGAGTTTCCTAACCTTTTCTTTACACGAACTTTGGTTCCCATAGGAGCTAGTTTTGCATTAAATTAGCGGATGCATTACTTAATACAAAGTTTCGTTTAACAACTATTTTTCCAACTTCAAATGTACGTGGCCTCGTACGTAAATTATATGTTCTCTGATGTATAAGCTTAATCATATGTTTTTGGATATGCGAAAGTAATCTAGCAAACTCGTCAGCTCGATTTAACTTGATTGAGCCTTCGCTTAGTAGATTCAAATTTTTAAGTAACGAGTAATCTGTACCATGACTGAGCAAATTTTGTCCAAACACAACAAAATAGGGTGACTGTCCAATATACTGATGAAAGTGGTTTGTTAAGGAGCAGTTTATACTGCTTAGAAACAAATGCAAATCTCTCTGATCGTGTCGTACAAACGATCTTAAAGCAACGTTAATCGACTGATTAACTCGTTCTGCAGTATTTGATTGAGGTGAGTAAGCAGCGCCGTAGATATGCTTTACACCATGCTTTGAGAGAAATGCAGTAAATTCATGGCTTTTAAATTGAGTTACAATTATCTGAGGAGCACCAAAACAATCGAAAATTTTCTCCTTCAAGTACGAAATTATAATCTCTCTCAGTGCTTGAGAGAGATATTTCGAAGTTTTACATAATTCACAATTTCGAATATACGTGCGAATTTAAGCAACCATTCGTGGCCAATAAAACTTGCGACATATTAGTTCTAAGCACTTGGCTATACCACAATGAGAAGAAGTAGTTTGATCCTGCGCGGATTAGATCACACTTTCACGCAATGCCATGGGAACAACAAGTTTCCAAGATTCGGTATTACAATATGTCTGATTATGAACAAAATATGTAAGGTGGTAAATATATTCATCCACTACTTAGAAATCACGTAAATTGGCTTTAACATAATGCTTCTTTAGTTCGACATATTCAATAGACTGGAATGCGCCTGAGCTTAAGTTAATTTCCGAAATAACTTCAAGGTCTATGGCTGCTATGTCATCTTCATATGATTTAGACAATGCATCGGCTAAAATATTTTCACTGCCTTTGCGATGTTCTATACTAAAGTTAAAACCCTTTAGCTTTATAGCCCATATTGCGAGTCTGCCATTCAAGTCTTGTTGATTCATTAGCCTACTTAAACTTGCATGATCGGCTACGACTTTAAATTCGTGACCTTCAATGAACATACGAAATCTCTTTATAGCTAAAACTACTGCTAAACACTAGTTCCGTCACTGAATAATTGCGTTGTGCTTTATTAAGCTTCTTTGACATATATAATGGGTCGTTCTACTCCAGACGTATCACATTCTGCTAGTACTGCTTCTACTCCATTTATAGAGGCGTCGCATTGTTACACAAACGGTTTGGTGTAATTTGGATGGACGAGAAAGGGTGCAGATGTTAGTTGTCTCTTTAATTCATACAAAGCCTTTTGCGCATCCTCATTCCACTCAAAAGTTTTTCAATTCAATAATTCAGTTAAAGCGAATGTAGTATCCGAATACTGAAAGAGGAATCTGAATACCAGCCGGTCATATCCAAAAAGTGGTTGAGCTGGCGTTTTGTTTTAGGTATTGGAAATTCCGAGATAGCCGGAATTTTATTTGGATTTATTCTCAATGTGCCTTCACATACAACATATCCTAAATATTCCACTTTCTTCTCACAAAATTGACTCTTATTAACGTTTATCGTGAGACTCGCCTTTCGAAGTTGCGTTGCTACTCCTGCCAGGTGAGACAAGTGCTCCTCAAAGTTGGAGGACAGAAGTAATAAGTCATCCAAATAAAATAGTACGTGGGACATTATGGTATAAGGTATTACTTGATCCATAAGTTTGTGCAATGTTTGAGGAGCATTCGTTAATCCGAATGGCATCCTAGTAAATTGATACAACGGCCTGTTTGGGACAGTAATCGCAGTTTTTTCTTTTGACCTGGCATCCAAACAAATCTGCCAGAAAGCGTCTTTTAGGTAAATTAAATTAAGGAAATACACTGAACAGGTGGAAGACGACTTAACAGTCCTTCGATTAGAGGGAAAGAGGTTTTCCCAAACCCATCTCTTTCCGCTGAGGGAAAAAAATCTACAGCAGCTTTTAAACGATTCCTCTCTGTAACACTAGGACAAATATTATTAGACGTTTGATCACTATAAAATAAGTGCTTAATTGTTAGAAAGTTATTATACAACAGCTTTTAAACGATTCCTCTCGGTAACACTAGGACAAATATTATTAGACGTTTGATCACTGCAGTTTAATTCGCTTACTACAGTCGCTTTAGAAATATTAATACCGAATGACTTCAAAAAATCCATTCCACAGGTGATGTCTTATGTGATTGAAGGTAAAATCATAAATTCAACTTATTTCTGTAGTAAGTCATAATCTAACGGAATAAGAATAGTACCTAATGTAATGCGCTGTAACGGACGAATAGTAAGCAAAGCAGTGCATCTGAGCACGCAAAAAGCAGAGCTTCCAAAAAATTAAACTTTTACGCAAACGGGGCATGCTCAAGATCAGCGATAGATCGCTGAAGGGAGTTTACGCAACGCAGCCAAATTGGTTGTCTCCACTTGCATCCGGCGGCTTGAGCGAGCACAATCGTGTATAAAGGGAGCTGATCCCAGCTAAAGCCCACCTACTTTTAAAATTATTGCTACGTGCGGGTGCAAATAGAAAATAAAACGTCGGTCGGCAAATATTTATTTAACACGTGGCTGAAAAATAAAATGAATTAAAATAGTGCCGAATTTGTGTAACACTAAATCAAGAAGGAAAAAAAATCCAACAATTTAAAAAGTCAACAAAACAATAAATAAAGGTATAACAATTGTGAAAAAAAACGAACCAATAAACATAATTATAACAGCCCCATATCTATATTGTGAACGTGCCACGTTTCATCACGTGCCCGGCCAGGACGGCCGTAACCTAAGCCCTCTGGAAGAGGAGAGGCACCGCCGCTGGAACCCTTCAGAAGCCTCCGGACGCCATCCAGAAGCCTGTTGGAGTCGGAAATAACTCATCTGCAGCAGCAGCCAAACTGGCGAATTAAGCAATAAATTAATTAAAACCACCCAAAACAGACTACAGAAACAATATATTACAAAAAAAAAAAAAAAAAAAGATAAAAATTGTGAATAAAATAAGTGCCTAATTGTTACAAAGTTATTATATATCATAAGTAAATCTCCAATTATATTAAAATAATAAGAACAAATTAAATGACATAATGCCTTTAAAAAATAAAAAAAACTATGAAATGCCAAACAAAGGTTAATACCAAAAAGTCCAGGGAAATTAAAACAAACATCATAAAAACTATCGATTCAGAAAAATTTTAAAATATATAAAACAGGAAAGTTAGAATTTTTAATGTCATAAATAAGCTCAGAACTTCCAAATCAAATCGATAAAAGTAACCGGCTCTGTATTTTAGTATAAGTGCAAGACTAATAAAATCCCATATTAAAGTCACAAAAAAAAACAGATAACTCCCCCGCCTTATTAATTTTTTTTTTTGATTGAATAATTAATTAAGTTTCAGTGAAAAACAAAAAAGATACATATTTATAAACCTACGACTACAAGAAATAAACCCATCGTTGAAAGGCCTTTCACTGGATCGGAGAAAATTGTAAGTCAAGAATCTACATTTACTGAAATTTGGTCAAATTCGGTGCCAATAAACGTACTTTCGTATGGAGCATAGTTAACAATTTAAAAGATAAATGTGAGAAGCACCCGAATTTTTCCAAAATGTGTTTTATTCAAGCATATAAAAAAAATAAATTAATAAGAAAAAACCCAAATCCGCACTAACAATTAAACTTTGATACATATACATACACACATCAGCTTGAACTTTTATCCGATTTAGGATGCAGCTTATCACAGGCTAAGCTTGAAGCTTTCGCCTCGGGGAGCTTTCAGTTTAGAATGTAGCTTTGGAGCTTTGAAAGCTCAAAGCAATCGAAAGTTTTTGGCGTTGAATTAGATTGCAATGTCAAAAAATTTATATGCACACTTGGCACTCAAGAAAATAAAACCAATTAAAGTCGAACATAGCAAACAAATTTAACATTACAAAAATAATAAAAGAAAAATAAATGTATAAATTCACTATTTAGCCATGGCATAATAATCAAAATGTAGCCATTAATAAAATAAAATTAATTATAATAAAAAAAATTACCCTCGGCAAAGAACAATTGAATATTCTCTTATGTATTTTTTTTCTAATTTTTTTTACTTCAACTATCGTATTCAATTGAGCTTAATTCTTCATTAAATGAAAAGAAAAAATATATAAATATATTTAGAAAACTAGACCAAACAATGTAAAAGCAGGGAAAATAATAGTAAAATTATAAAAAAATCAATTATTAATAAAAATAAATAAGGGATACAAATATGGAAAACCAATTATTGATGCTATCAAGATAAAAATACTATTTACAAGCTGACATTTCTAAAATAGAGTTATTAAAATTATTAATGCTAATTTATTAAAAAACAAAACTACATACCTCCGCTCCTCAAAATGAATGATCGGAAAAAATAAAAATTAGGCATGTATACAGTAAAATCGACGATGGAGTAATTATCGAGTATAAGGGGCCAACCGTGATATGATGAGATAGAAAAATTTTGTATTGGGAATCTCACAACTCGCCTTCGGAGATTAATAGTTTGGTGGGTAGAGACTGCGAGGATCGAACGCCATCTGAGATCCCGCTACATTTATTTAGATAGTCCAGCATATATTAGAACATTCAACTATAATATTAGTATTTCGTTCGATTGTTATTATTATTTTTTTTTTGCATTTCGAAGTCCAGCACTTCCTATTTAGTACAGAAGGGACTGTACAATAATTTCACAATTATGAAATAGAGCCACAGGTCTCAGCAATCCATCCCATTCATCCCGAAAGAGTATCAAAGGGTCCCGACCTCCGCTGTGATTCTGTAGCTCTTTACCATACTGAAGCAAGTTAGGTAAAACATCCGTTTTGACTTGTTGACAGTTACATAAGTTTTGGCGGCCAAAACGTGGGGCATGATGATATCGATAGTTTGATCACAAAGATTTTTTGAAGATGGATCCCAAAAAAATCTTTGCGTTAGAACGATACCTAAAAATTGTTACGACTTAAGAGCCATTCCCTGAAGTAATTCGGGCATGGCCCTGGGAATTAAATTCAGGTTCAATCCATAATCTGCTGATCATTCGACTTGTTCCAGGAATTCCAAAGGCATGGTGGTGCCGTCGAAACGAAAATTCCATTCACGGACGTGTTTCGCTACTCTGGGGTGTTCCTGGGACATAGTAGGTGCCGTTTGTTCGTTTATGGACATTCTTCTTTGTAGCTGTGGTGTGGAAAGAGTATGATTAGCGTCTTGAGCCCGCGCTCTGGGGCTTGTTGCCTGGATGCTCAGCTGGGCGACATTTATATTCGTCGACTCTCGCGCATCCGCAACATTTTCTGTTTCTCTAGCCGGCGATTGACTGCCATGAATCGCAGCTAGTTCCTCCAATCTTATGCTATATGACAATCTGTTTTCGTGAGTACTCACCCACTCTCCAAATTGTCTGCGCATAGCATTCAAAGTTGCGGATTACTCCACTTCGAATTATGCTCCATATTTTATCAATTAATCTTTTTTAAGTTGTACACCCACGCGCGAACCAAAGTTGTAACGAACCAAAAGCTGTAACGAACCTTTTTATTCGGTAGTAATTTAGCTAAGCCAAAACTCAGTCGAGTTGCGGGTTCGAGCAACAAAATTTATATGGCGTTTGCAATAATTAATAAGACAGTGTATATATATTAAAACTTGCTTTGTTTGGTTTCACTTATGTTACTTGAGATTACACTTGTTAGGTTTTATTCGCTTAATGGCTGCTCGTTCCGTGGTGTCTCGGTACATCAGGGCCCTTGATCAGGTTGGAAGCGAGCTCCTATGCGCCAGAATCTGCCCCAGGCACTCCGCCCGCCAGCTACGCAAGCCCAGGATCTTAGTCTGCCCGCCAGAGATTCCGTACAGCACTACTGATGCTCACCCGGACTAGTGGTTTCCTTGTTCCCTAAGGAATGCCCATAGTACTCCTGTGAGTCAGGACTCGCGTGTCTCACTCTCTGGCTCAGCACAGACCAAAACTCGTTTGCTTAGCTTGGTTACTTGCCTGTTGCCACAATTCCAGCATGACAAGGATATACGTTTCACACCTGATTACAGGACCTCGATGTCCTGTGATCCTTATGTTCTAGTTGATTTCTGTTTGTTTATGCGCACAGCCTCGCGTATATATTCGCACAGCCCCCGCCTTATGCTGCGGCGCTCCTTATAGAGGCCTTGGCCGGCCACCCTTTGTCGGGACTGTACCACGGTGGCGTGATCTTTTGGTGGCGTGATCTTTTTTGGAAATTTTTGCCCTTTTGCTGGCGTGAAGGGCATGTGTGTCAGATACACTCAAATGGCTGAACACCTGCGTTAGAAAGAGAGAGGGCGAAAGAGAGCGAATTCGCCGCAACTGCATCAGGGCCGGATTTTGGCCTGATAGACAGTTATTGTGATAGGCGCACACAACATTGAATACCTGCTAGTGGGCATTTCGCATGCTCATCCATGAACATACATATATATATATATATATTTATGATCATTATATATATATATATATTTATGATCATATATATATATATTTATGATCATAAACATACATTTACATGATCGGAATTATTAATTAACTGATTGCGAAATACTTTGATACCATAAGTTATTTTTATTATTATTTGATGTAGCCAAGAAGTACTGTCCAAGTTTGCCTTTCAAATTGTGAGTGGTCCAGCAAGTTACCTTCCAAGTTTGGTCACTATCTATAAAATTGTCGGAGATATGCGTGTTTATAGATTTATACTTTCCGAAATACTAGCATTGGCGTTTATGGGCGCAGGTGGGTGTGAATATAAAAATCTTATCGTAAAGGCAGCCTACAGTAATACGAGTATACCTACCAAATTTGACGACTTTAACTACCGAAGATATAATCATTTAAAATTTTTAGTGGTGGGAGCCCGGGGGCGACGAAGGTGGGCGAGGTAAATGGCGATATTTTAAGAACGTCACCAGCAACCTATCAACCAATTTTGGTGACTATATCCTTAAAATTGTGGGAGATATGTGGCTTTATCGATTTTTGAATGCGAAGCACTCCAAATTTTACACTTTGACTGACGTGGGCACAGACGAGTGAATATTGCAAGTTTCAAGTTCCTATCATTAAGGGTGCCGAAAAAATTGCGTTCATACATATGGAGAGATGGACACATAGACACACAGACAGACAGCATGACGGACATTACACAAAAAACCCATATACTATAATACCTTCTGCATCAAATCTACTATGTTAAGTAGGTAAGCTAATATTAGTATTACAATTAATATAATAATATAAATTTCTTTTGAAATTTAGGGGGACAAAAGTCTCGATTAGCAAATAGAGAAATATGCTTGTCAAACTTAGCTTGGGATCTAAAATGATACCCAAATTATCAACACATTCAGTGCGTATCGGGAAGACGCCTATACACCAACAAATCTTTTAAATAATATGTTATGCCGGGTTTTTATAATATATTTACACAATTTCTATCCAATATTGGCGGGGACGCAATTTTCACCATTCTTAGTATCGGTTTCTTTCAATCAATATCAATATACGAGGTTTAATATGACGATGCCACCAAGTTCTTTTCCAATAAGAATTTGGTTGCGCCTGCTGTCAATTTCAGAAAGGAAATGCATTGGCCGGAACCAACTGTGTGAGCCTCGCTACGCACAGAAGCTCTGAGTCAGAGTTGCTAATGAGGTCACCGAATAGAGTTTCTAATTAGTTCTCATTTTTTTTTTTTTTTTTTTGTTAATATTAATGTGCTTATAGGTACACCACTACAGGTTTAATCTAAGCCAACTAGACGAAGATAAAAGTTCAAGAAATGTGTTCATATGAATTACCATATGTCTTTCATATGAAATGAGCCTAACTCCCTGCCATTCAGGTCTTCCAAAATATATAGCGAGTTTCCTAACCTTTTCTTTACACGAACTTTGGTTCCAATAGCAGCTAGCTTTGCATTAAATTAACTGTAAATCTTCAATTAGTCCCAGATCCCGTGCGAATGCTAGAATGGTTGTTGGGTTGAGGTCTTCTATGTCTCTAAAACTCAAGACATGCAGCCCTAGGATGCTACATCTTCTTCTAGCTAGTGCGACACATTCTGCTATATCGAGTTTACGCTCGAAGATGTATTTGGCTTTCATTTCGCGGTTCATTTGAGAGAAGTTGTGCATCTTTATTGCTTAGATTGTGATTGCCCCCAACTCCTTCAGCTGACATCCTGAACAGCGTCGCTTTCTGCTTGAGCCTTATGATGTCGAGGAGTGGTGTGAGCTCCATTAAGGCTTCAAGAGCCATTGTTGGGCAGGTGCGCATTTCTTCTCCAAAAACAAGCCATTCTTTGCAAGTTTTGCAGTTGCTTTTTTACGGTGATCAACCGTGCTCTGTCACCCCATACTATTACCCCATAGGTTAACACGGGTCTGACTACCATTAGGTATAGTTATCTTACTATCTTTGGTGATGAACCCCATGATTTGCCGGCTATGCTACAACATATGTAAAGCGCCATAGAGCACTTTAGCATCGCATTTTACACATGGGTGCCAAAGTTAAGTTTGCTGTCAAATACGATACTCAGGTATTTAACGTCCCAACTCGTTTCTAATAGGGTTCCTGAGAGCCATATTTGTGTCATTCTCTGTAGCTTGTGTCGTCTGGTAATGAGGACGATGACTGTTTTCGTAGGGTTTAGGTTGAGTCCGACCTCCCTACACAAGTCATACGTTATCCTTAGCCCTGACTGGACTGTGTCACAGAGTGATACTTTAAATTTTCCTCGCGCTATGATAACAATGTCATCGGCATAACGTTGGCATTGAATTCCACTGTTGGTGAGTCTGTTTAGTAGTTCTTCTACCAACAGACTCTAGAGTAGCGGATACAAAACCCCCGTTGGGGACAGCCCTTGGTGGTTAGAACCGTTACGGTACTATCAAGCACTGATGCTGTGGAGTTGCTGGATCGCAGCAGTGCGAGAATCCATCTGTTGATGGTAGGATCCAGGCCCCTTCTCGAGAGGGTGTCCTTGATCGCATCATGTGATGTATTGTCAAAGGCATGTGATATATTGTCCTGGAAGGCGCACAATGCTACTTCTTTATTATCAATTGCCGCACTCAAAGTACGTTGCAGCTGATAGTGCAGTGTCCTGCCTACTCTATATGCATGCTGCGTTGGGTGTAGCGGCCTTTGTTAAGTGCTTTTATCTCGTAGTCCACCAGCTCTTCCAAGGTTTTCAGTAAAAACGATGTTAAGCTGATGGGTCTGAAGGGCTTTATTGAAGAGGCGACGTGTGGTGACGCGCAGCCTTTCCAGACTATCGTTCCACCAGGGGGTATCTTTTTCCATAAACTTCTTCCCTACCGGGCAATTGTCCTCAAATGCACCAATTATGCACTTATTGAGGTCACCTGTGGCTCTGTCCAGCTCTAGCGGATTCCTGGTGTGCTAGATAGTCCGTTGGCTAGGGAGAGCTCTAAGGTCGACTTGTATCCGTTTTTAATTGTAATTTAAATAGGATAATTCTAAGGTCAGACATGGATTCCTCTTGGGAAACATGCCATTCCCTAAGGTGAGGCTTTAGGGACCGACTGATAAGGGTGATGTCTAGCACCTCTTCCCAGATCCTCGTAACAAATGTCGGTGCAGATCCTACATTACCTAATTCTATATTATATTTAAAAATAAAATCGGTTAGGCACCCTTTAAATTTATGTCACTACTGCCCCATATCGTGTGGTGCGCATTGGCATCGCATCCGATGAGTACCGGCATCTTCTCTTTCCTGCAGTACTCCACCAGTTTCTCTACCAATGGTGGTGGGCAGGATGCATCCTCTGCAAAGTATGCAGACACGATGACCATAGAGACCGCGCCCTTGGTGTACACCAGTATGGGAACGCAGTTTTTAGTTAAGAATTCTTAAAGGATATTAAAGTTAATACTTTCCTTACAATGATACAAGCTATGGGTGCTGGATCTCTCCGATCCCAAATTACTTTTGAGTCGGCTGTGAACAGGCCTTGTAAGGACCGCGTATGCTGCCTTAGCTCGGTGGATGTTTACCTGAGACAGCCCTGTATTGATGCGCTGAGACATCTACTTCCGGGAGGCTCCAGCTGACACGGTGAATGGGGCCTGGAGCTACCTCCGTGCTGCTCGTCATAACAACGTCAGCTACAGCTGCATCCTGCAGCTCCTCCGCCAGCTCTTGTGAGGACATGGGGATGTCTTCGTCCCCCAGCATCTCTTCTTGGCAGAGCGACACGTCTGCCAACTCCTCGTTATCTGCGAGGTCCTCCGATGGTTTGCTCCAGTCTTCTTCTTCTTCAGTCCACTTACGGGGATGGTCCCGTAACGGAAGAAGACCTGGTGCCCATTCTCCACAATTATGTTCTTGGATAGCTCATCTATCCCGATCACCAGTAGGGGTCCTCCACCCTCCTCTCGATCCTGTTCTGGTTCCTCAGCAGAGCCAACAGGGATACAAAGGGGCGACGGAATGTCATCCCCCAACTTGCACTCAAATTTTGCGTTCCCCAGCCAAACGGCGGGGGCCTCATCGGAGCATTCAATGACCAGGAATCCAACACGGAAATGAATGCCCGCGAATGAGACCGCGATATCTCCCCAGACATGGTGAGATTGCTGCTGCGTCTCTTTGGAGCTAGTCTGGGGGTACCCATGCCTCACAGGCGGAGTCTCTTGTGCCTGTGGCACTCTCCTATTTGTTGCTGGAGCAGCACGGTGTGGAGGATAGTCTACCACACGAGAGGGTCGTTCCCCGTCAAGGGCTTGACCGTCTAAGTGTCTTGAGATATGCTCCGTAGATCCTGCGGTATTTTTGAAGCTTGGGATTTTTCCATGGGGTCCCACGAGCTGCGGAGAAGTATATGTCCGCCCGGGCAGAGATCCGCGATACCCGGGTAAGGCTAAATTAGAAGAGGCGGTCGCCATTTGCCTGAGCTCACCGTTAAAGACTGGACTAGTTTTTGATCCGCGCCCCAGCCAGTCTGACTCTCGGCACGGTTCGAATGACGCCTTAGTCCGGCCCGGAGTGAGAAAGCGGGATGTGTGAGGCTATACTTTGGAAGGCGGCAACACAATCGCCTCATCGGTACGATCGAAATTATCTCACCCGCTGGAACCATCCCACAAGTTCATTACACCAGGTAGCGGATGCATTACTTAATACAAAGTTTCGGTTAACAACTATTTGTTCAACTTCAAATAAGCCTTATTCATATGTTCTTGGAAATCCGAAGTACTTACACTGCACAGCTCTTTGCTGCTGATGATTGGCCATGTCTGGTGTGCTATATGGGCACAGGTGGCACTTTGCCATTTTCTACCTGACCTGTACTCCTCCTTGATGTTGAGCTTACAGGTAGCTAGAGGCATACGTATAACTTCATTGTCCGCGAGGAGTGGTAGTATAGTACATTTCCAGCTAGCTCATCGGCTTTACAGTTGCCTTTAATGTCCTGGTGACCAGGGACCCATAGAAGGTTAATAACATGCTGTTTTGCCATCTCGTGTCGAGATTTGCGACAGCTTGTTACTGATATCGAATTTGAAGATATCGAGCTGATGGATTTAATTGCTGCCTGACTGTCAATATAGATGTTTATATTGCTATGGCTAACATTGAGCCTTTCTTGGCAGTCTATAGCTTCCTTTATGGCAAGTACCTCTGCTTGAAAGACACTGCAGTGTGTTGGAAGGCTGAAGGATATCTGTATGTTGAGTTGCTCGGAGTAGACTCCTCCGCCTACGCGGTTGTCTAGTTTGGAGCCGTCTGTAAAGAAGGTTATGGCCGCCGGTGGACCGGGGGTGCCATGAACCCATTCCTCACTTTGAGGGAAGTATATATTGAAGGGAGTTTCCAGTTGTGTCACTGGCACGCAGTAATCTGTTTTTGAAGGGATGGTAGGCTTCCCTTCCAGGATTGAGGCATGGCCAGTGCTCTGAGTAGCCCAGGCAAGGGATTCTCTAAATGTTGTAGCCGTGAGTGTTGCATTTTCCATTCCTTGTCTTTCAAGACATGGGATGTCCAGGATGACGTCGAGTGCCTCACTAGGAGTGGTACGAAGCGCCCCTGATATGCTTAGTTCAGCCATACGCTGAACTTTGTTTAGTTTAGAAAGGGTGGTTTTCTTTTTTAAGACAAGGCCACCATACTGCGACGCCATACAGAAGTATGGGTCTGACTATAGATGTGTATAACCATTGAACGATATTTGGGGAGATACCCCATTTCAGCCCAATGGATTTCCTACATGTAAATAGAGCCACTGTTGCCTTTTTATTTGGATATTTGGTTCCAGTCAAGTTTCCTATCCAGTGTCAGTCCAAGGAAATTGGCACTGTCGTTGAAGAGCAGATTTACATTATTTAGTTGGGGTGGGACAAGAGGAGGGACCTTGCAATTTGTTGTGAAAAAGACCAGTTCCGTTTTATTTGGATTTACCCCTAGTCCACTAATTAATTGCCATTTTCCATAGTAGGGGTGACAGGAGGCCTCCTTGTGGCGTGCCTCTGCTTACGAAACTGGAGAGAGTTGACGACCCTTGTGTGGATATCACAGTCCTGCAAGTGAGCAATTGACTGATCAATCCCACCGTACCGGTATCAATCCCCAGTCTCAGCAGAGCTCCAGTTATGGCTGCCGGAGTGACGTTGTTAAAGGCGCCTTCAATGTCGAGAAACGATATTAGGGTGTACTCCTTATGGAGTAAAGATTTCTCTATAATAGAGACCGCAGAGTGAAGAGCAGTATTCGTGGATCTGCCCTTCCTGTACGCATGTTGGGATTTCGACATAAGCCTGGGGTCAATGGATGTTGTGAGATGGATGCTTAAAAGTCGTTCCCAGGTCTTTAGCATGAAAGATGACAGACTGATGGGTCTGAAATCTTTGGCGCTGGTGTGCGATGGCTTCCCAGCTTTGGGTATGAAGGTGATTTTTGACTGGAGCCATGTCGGTGGGATGCGACCAGTCTTCAGAAGATCTCATGTAGCCAGTTTATGGCTGTATTTCCCGCGTTTTGTAGTTAGACTGGGCTTATTTGATCTGGGCCTGGAGATTTGAACGTCTTGAATCTGTTTATTGCCCACTTAATGTTACCTTTGTGTAAAAGAGACTTAAAAGATGTGTCCTCTATACAGTTGGCTTCTGCGCACCTCGGGGTCTGCTCGGAGTAGCCAGGGAAGTGTGTTTTAAGGAGGATTTCCAGTGACTCTTCACTGGAGACCGACCAAGAGTTGTCATCCTTTTCAGATAACCTAGTGTGGGTGTGGTTTTTGATAAAGCTTTCCTAAGCCTTGCAGCTTCAGTAGTTGAGTCAATATCCGTGCGGAAATCTCTCCAAGACTTCCTTTTTTCCCGTCTGGTGTTTTTTTTGTATTCTGTCGGACTATTTTGCGCTTTCGCTACATTGAAGAGAGACCTGCAACTTTGTCGAAGGACATTTAGTTGAGGTGTCCACCATGGTGGTTTCTTCTTATGCACTGGCTTACTGATAGAACAAGCTGCCTTAAAAGCCTTATTAAATGCTGTAGTGAAAGTCTCTGTGAGATTGCAGAGATGAGCTAAGTTGTCCGGGCCTTTCGGTGGGTGTTCCGGAAGGGTTCGGTCAAGTTTGGCTTTGAAAATTTCCCAGTTCGCCTTCTTTTTATTTTTGAAGTGGACTGGTTCTGGATGGCTCGCGAGAAGCTCAAATTCTATATATCTGTGATCAGAGAAGGAGTGGTCGTCTGACACTCTCCAACATATTAGCTGATCACTTATAGGTTGAGAGATCAGGGTCAGATCAATGACCTCTCGTCTATTTTTAATAATGAAGGTGGGTTCATTACCCGTATTACATACTAAAAGGTTAGTATTAAGAATGAAGGAAAAGAGTGATTCACCACTCGGATTTGTGCCCGTACTCCCCCACTGGGTGTGGTGAGCATTGGCGTCACAGCCTATGATTAGGCCAATGCTGTGCTTCTCGCACTCCTGGAAGGGGGACCTTGTAGGCTCGACTGGTGGCGAGCCAGCGCTGTCGTAGGCCATATATACAGACAGTAGCCTTACCGAAGCTGACTGGAGCTCCAGGCTTACCGCTGTGTTGTCATCATTGCTAAAATAATAGAGCAGAAAATTTTTTAGATGTTTTTTCGCGAGGATGCAGGTGCGTTTTTTACCTTCATTACCAGCTACTAACAGCTAGTAAGCTTTGTTGCCTAGTCCGCAAAACATTCCTCCAATCACCCAAGGTTATTGGACTAGTACTATTTCGTCTCCACCTCCAGCCAGGCGGAGCATCAGAGCAGCGGATGCTGCTTTACTGTGGTGAAGGTTTATCTGCCGTAGTCTCAACGACATCCGGAGATTCCACCCTCACCACCGTGTTGTTGCTGTCGTCCTCGCCCGACAGCGTGAAGTCTTCTTCGTCCAACTCGTGACACAAGTACCCGAGTCAGAGTCGACGTGTCCGACGTATATCCGGGCTCCAGCTCCTCATCGGTTGCTTTGATCTCCGCAGGAGGACACTGTTCAGCCGTCTTGTTACAGACAACAGGGTCTCCTCCGGCCGGTGCATCCGATTTATATACCGCCTTTGGCGGCTTCGATAGGGGCCAGCGATTCCTTGTTAAGGATCAGCACAGCCTGACTTGTTGGCCCATCGGTGGCCTCAATCTTCGCCACCCTCCAGTCATGGGTGTGAAGAGCGGGTTGCATTATTGCAAAGGTTAAGCACCTGGTCCGGTTCCTTTAAGGAGGCCAGGATCCAGATGCGTGCGCGAGGTCAACTCGAGAGTTCGCTCCAGTCGACAGCAATCAGCTTCGCCGCGGGGTAGACCTCACCAAGCTCTGCTACGGCAGCTTTATAAAGCTCTACCGAGCGAGCGTCCTGGCAGGCGATGACCTTCGTGTTTCGCTGATACCACCCAGCATCTCTGCATACCGGTGACGGCCCAGGCGCTTTGCTCAGAAACTTCAGGCAGTGGACAGCGAGTGCTCCTTCCACCCACTTCCACTGATTCCTCGGGATTCTGTCGTCCTTGCTTCCCTTGTCAAGGATCCCTATGAGGATTCTCTCTTGAGCAATGTCAGCAAAGGACCTTCCCTGCTGCACCTTGGCCAGCTTTGCAACGGGTATGTGGGCTTCTTGCGAGCGTTGCCGTTTTGCCTGGCTCTGTTCTTTATGTGGTGGAGCCTCACTGAAGTTTGGCAACACCTTCCTGGCCCACACCACCTTATTTTGCAATTCGTCTGGTGGGTTTGGCACTGAGTTCGCGTTCTGACGCCTTAGAATGCTTGCGGCATTCGTTCGGTCGGCATAACTGAACCTTTTAGCCGCAGCGCTGGTAGTTGGCAGGTTGGCCGCACAAGTGCTTTGCCTTACTGCCACGGAGTCGGACGGGTCGGGGCTCTTACCAGCTGCACCCTCGCCACTGGCTTGACAAACAGACTTTTCCGCCACTTTTGTCATGTTGCCGCTTTGGCCAGGCTTACGAGCCACTGCCTCCGCTACAAGTCTGGGATTGCTCCCTGCCGGTTTTGTAAGAGTACCGGACTCTTTTTGGGGTTTCTTATTGGAATGTATTCTGATTCCCACGATCTGCGGAGAAAGGAATGTCCGCCTGCACAGTGATCCGCGATGTGCATTTAAGGCTAATTAATATCGGAGGTCGCCAGGTATCCGATATGATCCGTAGAAGACTAGGCTAGGACTATCGCCACGGGTCGCATAACACCTTAGTCGGGCTCTTTACCTCGAACCATGACACGGTCCTTTCCCAACGACAAGACTATGGTTACAGTTCATATCTGAGGTTCGGGGCACGAGTCTTAGCATCGGTACCTTGCAGGACCACTGTGATGCTATTACCAGTCGGCACCCTCGTGCAGGGTTCAGTTGAGGAATTTTTGCCAACCTTCTTGTACGTTAGTAAGGTCCAATAAAATCTAAGTAAAGTCTTTGGAATAGCCTCTCACTTATGACTTGATTACCCATGGAGCGGGATATTTCGAAGTTTTACATAATTCACAATTTCGAATATACGTGCGAATGTCAACAACCATTCGTGGCCAACTTGCAACATATTAGTTCTAAGCACTTGGCTATACCACAATGAGAAGAAGTAGTTTGATTCTGCGCGGATTGGATCACACTTTCACGCAATGCCAGGGGAACAACAAGCTTCCAAGATTCGGTATTACAATCTGTCTGATTATGAACAAACTATGTAAGGTGGTAAATATATTCATCCACTACTTGGAAATCACGTAAATTGGCTTTAACATAATGCATCTTTAGTTCGACGTATTCAATAGACTGGAATGCGTCTGAGCTTAAGTCAATTTCCGGAATAACTTCAAGGTCTATGGCTGCTATTTCATCTTCAAAATATTTTCACTGCCATTGCGATGTTCCATACTAAAGATAGTGCAGCTTTATAGCCCATATTGCGAGTCTGCCATTCAAGTCTCGTTGATTCATTAGCCAACGTAATCTTGCATGGTCGGTTAAGTTTTTAAATTCGTGACCTTCACTGTACAAACGAAATCTCTTTATAGCTAAAACTAAGGCTAAACACTCTAGTTCCGTCACAGAATAATTGCGTTGTACTTTATTAAGCTTCTTTGACATATAAGCAATGGGTCCTTCTACTCCAGACGTATCACATTCTGCTAGTACTGCGCCTACTCCATTTATAGAGGCGTCGCATTGTAACAGAAAGGGTTTGGTGTAATTTGGATAGACGAGAAAGGGTGCAGTTGTTAGTTGTCTCTTTAATTTTGCGCATCTTCATTCCACTCAAAAGTTTTTCATTTCAATAATTCAGTTTTTTCTTTTGACCTGGCATCCAAACAAATCTGCCAGAAAGCGTCTTTTAGGTAAATTAAATGAAGGAAATACACTAAAGAGGTGGAAGACGACTTAACAGTCCTTCGATTAGAGGGAAGGATATGCATCCTTAACTGTAACTGAGTTTAGATTCTTTGATTCTAAACAAATTCTCACTTAACCTGGCTTTAGGATAAGAACAGCCAGAGAGGACCAGGCAGAGATAGGTGCTTTTTCAAGGACTCCTAACTCAATCATTCTGTCAATTTACGCTCTACTACAGCTCGCATTAGAAATATTAATACTCGAATAAGACTTCCAAAAATCCATTCCACAGATGATGTCTTATGTGATTGAAGGTAAAATCATAAATTCAACTTATTTCTGTAGTAAGTCATACTCTAACGGAATAAGAAGAGTACCTAATACTTTTTGACGTTGGCCATCTGAACAAGGCCTTTGTAATGGTCAGCACGCAACTTAAAAAAATATAGAGTTGCAGCGCTAATCGTTTGTGACAAATTTGTCGCCTGCGCTGTAACGGACGAATAGTAAGCAAAGCAGTGCATCTGAGCACGCAGAAAGCTGAGATTCAGAGCATGCTTAAGGTTAGCGATACATCGCTTAAGGGAGCTTTCGCAATGCAATCACGTGGCGGCTGAAAAAATAAAATGAATTAAAATAGTGCCGAATTCTTGTAACATTAAAACTAGAGAGAAAAAAATTCCCACCATTTTAAAAAGACAATACAACAATAAATAATGGTATAACAATTTTGAAAAAAACGAACCAATAATCATAATTATAACCGGCCCATATCTATCTTGTGAACGTGCCACGTATCATCACGTGCTCGGCCTGGACGACCGTAACCTAAAAAAAAAAAGGTTTATACAAAAAGTCCAGAGAAATTAAAAAAAACATCCTAAAAACTATCGATTCAGAAAAAATTTTTTAAAAATATATAAGACAGGAAAGTTGGAATTTTTTATAATGTCCTAAATAACTCAGAACTTCCAAATCAAATCGATAAAAAGTGACGGGCTGTGTATTTTAGTACAAGTGCAAAACTAATAAAATCCCATATTAAAGTAACAAAAAAAAAAAAAAGTAACTCCCCGCCTTATTAATATTTTTTTTTTTGTTATTGAATAATTAATTAAGTTTCAGTGAAAAACAAAAAAGATACATATTTATAAACCTACGACTACAAGAAATAAACCCATCGTTGGAAGGCCTTTCACCGGATCGGAGAAAATTGTAAATCAAGAATCTACATTTACTGAAATTTGGTCAAATTCGGTGCCAATAAATGTACTTTCGTACAGAACATAGTTAACAATATAAAAGACAAATTTGAGAAGCACCCGAATTTTTCCAAATTATTTTTTGTTCAGGCATATAAAAAGAAAGAAATTAATAAGAATCCCTAACCAATAAACAAAAAAAAAAAAAACCACAACAAAAAAAAAAAAAAAAAAAATCCCAAATCTGCACTAATAATTAACAAATGCAGCTGTATATAATTCCCTCCATCAAACAAAGAACCATATTAGGGATAGATTTTTGGAAAATTTTTGCTCTAGCTCCTAAATTGATTAGCGTTATGGAATTGCCCTATAAGCAGCCAGAGAAAACCCCTCAGATCAATGAAGGAGAACCAAACTCATATCGTTTGACAAATGTACAGTTACAACAGCTAGAAGTAGTGAAAAACCTTTTCCCAAATTGTCAGGATGGATTAGGCCGCACGAGTCTGATCCAACATCGCATTAACGTTGGAGAAGCCGACTGGTAAAACAGCTCTTTTACCCAGTTAGCCCAGCAGTTGAAAAACTGGTTTACTCTGAAATAAGGCTTGTTTTAGTGCGTGTAGTTCATCTATGCGTTTAGCTATGAAACCTAATAAAATCCGTCTTTGCTGAAATGCATGGAAGCTGAATGAGGCCACAAAGAAAGATGCCTATCCGTTACCGAGTAACGAAGGAATTTTTTCACGAATGCCTAAGGCCAATATAATTTCAAAATTAGATTTAAAGGATGCATATTGGCAAATAGATTTAGAAAAATATTCCAGGCCATTGACAGCGTTCACTATTCCTGGTAGACCACTGTACCAATTCAAGGTCATGCCATTTGGCCAGTGCAACGCGCCTTCCTTTCGTAAAGCTAGCTTGACTTTAAATATTGAGAAAAACCATTTTTGTGTAAAAGGAGTGAATTATTTAGGATACTTAATCGGTAGTGGTGGTATCTGTACCGATTCCGCAAAAATTGAGTGCATTAGGAACTGGCCACCGCATAAAAACCTCAAACAAGTTCGAGGATTCCTAGGTGTGTGTGGATGGTATCGTTGTTTTATTTCAAACAAAGTAATTAACTTGGCCCATCAGAGGCTCAAGAGGCGATGGAAAAAATTTAAAATGATACTCACTTCTGGACTGGTTTTACAAATCTCCGATTTTACAAAAAAAAGTAATCTTGTCCTTGTCCAGTTATCGCCGGAAAATTAAGAAATGCCCCTCGCGTTTGTCAAAAAAGTTAAGTCGTGGTCAAAGAAATTATAATGTAACAGAGCGAGAATGCATAGATGTTATCATGGCTATTGAAAAGTTTAGATGAACGGACCACTCCAGCCTATTGTGGCTGATGCGACAACCGAACGCAGCGGAATCGACGTGCAGGATAAGAATGTATGGTAGTTATGGGTTCCAGCTCGAATATGAAACCAGGTTTTGATGCAAGCGCACGACAACGTCACCTCATATCACTGTGGAATGCAAAAGACCATAGAAAAGTTAAGAAGAAATCTTTACTGGCCTGGGTTGACAAACGACGTACGTAATTATATTCGCAACTGTGACACTTGCAAAGAAACAAACGCCCCTAACTACGTCGTTCGACCTCCAATGGGCTTACAATCCCCCCACATGTCGACCGTTCCAAAGACTATATGTTGATTTATTAGGTCCGTAATCACGAAGTAAGAGTGGTCATGTTGGATTGTTAATTGTATTACACCATTTTAGTAAATTTCGTTGGGTTCATCCCCTAAAGAATTTCACATTCTTGGCTATTTAGGTCTTTCTATTAAAACACGTGTTGTTGTAGTTGTTCTTCTGTTGTTGTTATTGTTGCTCTTGTTATTGTTGTTGTAGTTGTTCTTCTGTTGTTGTTATTGTTGCTCTTGTTATTGTTGTTGTAGTTGTTCTTCTGTTGTTGTAATTAAGCCGCGTTGAGCAGCCCTGAATAGACGCTGGCAATTCGGCTTGATTTTATTTTTAACAAAATAATGAGGTATAAGAATAGAAGAAGGGGCATCGGTGGCCAGTTCCGTGGTAGATGGTGTATTGTGGTGTGGTGCAATGATTGGATGTGGTGTGCTTGCAGTATTTGCAGGGTACCGACAAGTCAGTATGCACTTTTTGTTTTGTTTGCAATGCCTTGCCGGTCCACCCAACACTCGAAACACGTGAACTGCCAAAATCCCGGTAAAGAGTCGAAATTTCATTAAATTCAACTGCTGTCGGGTATGACCGGTCTTCAGTGTTGTGGTATCCGTAATATCGCACTTTAAATTCTATCCCAGCTTTGGATGTTTGACGATTGTATTTGTTTTACCACGTGCAAATTTTCACCTAAAACAAAAAAAATTATTATTTTTTTTTTTTTTTTTTGCGCCGATCTGCTTTTTGCTTCTGCTTCGACAGCATGCGGAAGAATAAAATGCATTCAAAAAACGCAAGCGCAGCCAACTTGACAGTTCAAGAGCGAAAGTTCGCGTTAGAAAGATTAAGAGCGAAGGTTCGCGTTAGAAAGATTAACTCTAACGCACCATAAGCTGCACTAGCTGATCTAGACCAGCTGCTTAAGTTTAATGTGCATGTTATGTGCAGTGTTTTGTAAATTGCGAGCTGAGTATTCGCGCCGTTACAACTTTTAGTCACAGGTCCAAGTACACGGGTATTGACCCGTTATTTAGCACAATCAATGATGGATGTATCTACTCATGAACCAGCATCAGATCCCCGAGTAAATGAAGGGACTGAAGTGCCATTATTAGAGCTCGAGGGTGGCAACGGTACAAATCCAGTAGAGCCACCCGCAAGGCGTTATCAAAACCCAAAAAAGGACGCCCAGCTTGTTCAGTCAACACTCGTCGGGAAGAATCGGTAGCAGTGGATTATTCCATTATACAAAACATGATTGAGCAAACCGTATCAAGATGAATGTCATCGTTAAGTATGAGCCCTCGTTATCCTACGCATGTTCCAGCACCATCGTTAGCCCACTCTTAGACTTTTCTCTAGCATTATGCCAACAATATCGAGATTATAGGTCAGAGTTTAGCAGCAAGGAACAAATACGTTCGCGTAAACAAATACATGGGGATACTTTTGAAAACTTTTATAAGGATGTGGTTTCACTAATAGATAAATCATCTGTTCGATTCGATGAGGAGGAGTTGATTGAAATTCTTAAAAATAATTTGTTTCCGGAAGCACGTCACAAGTTGTTATATTAACCATTACATTTTGTAGGTCAGTTGCGACGATTAGTGTAGATGCACGAACATCTAGAAAGTGTGCTGAACAATCGCAGCGAAGGAGCTTCTAGGACGAAACCGCCAGTGCAACACCGACAAGTTTATGCGGTGGAAGAACTTGAGATGGAAGCTGAGTCGAATTGCGAGGTTAATGGAGAAGAAGAGATCGCTGCTATTAATCGCTCAAATATTACTTGTTGGAATAGTGATGTGAAGGGACACGTATGGGAGAATTGTCTTGCCCAGCGCCGTATATATTGCTATGGTTGTGGTGCTCTAAACGTGTATTAGCCACAATGCAATGTATATATTCATTGTTTGCGGGTTGACCTAAACAATGAATAGTTATCTAGGCGTGTACAGATACCATGTCTTAAATTATCTTATTTACGATGCTGCCTGTGCTACTATCTGCTAATTGCAGGCCGCTCGATAGATGGTGT
Organism: Drosophila murphyi; assembly: GCA_018904325.1. Lineage (NCBI taxonomy): Eukaryota > Metazoa > Arthropoda > Insecta > Diptera > Drosophilidae > Drosophila > Drosophila murphyi. The sequence goes on along the minus strand of JAEIFX010000598.1, from coordinate 6,419 downwards.
GAACATATTTCTAATCGCAACCCATTATTAGTATCCACTATTTTCAATAAGCGAAACGACTCGCGTTATTGTGCGGAAGTGTCGTTTCTAGAATTTATAGAACTTGGCCTGCTAGACACCGGTGTGAATATAAGTTGCATTGGGTCTTCACTGCCTAAGGAAAAATTTACTGATCTAGCCGAATTTAAGTCCCTGAAATCTTATATAAACACAGCTGATGGGAAAGCTCATGAGGTTCTTGGGGTTACTACCGTTCCAATGTCTTATAAGAAAATGACAAAACAAATGCAGCAGTATATAATTCCCTCCATCAAACAAAGAGTCATATTAGGGATAGATTTTTGTACTAGCACCTAATGTGATTAGCGTTATGGAATTGCCCTATAAGCAGCCAGAGAAAACCCCTCAGATCAGAAGAAGAATCAAATTCATATCTTTTGACAAATGTACAGTTACAACAGCAAAAAACAGCTTTTTCCCAAATTGTCAGGAAGGATTAGTCCGCACGAGTCTGATCCAACATCGCATCGACGTTGGAGAAGCACGACTGGTAAAACAGCTCTTTTACCCAGTTAGCCCAGCAGTTGAAAAACTGATTTGCTCTGAAATAGCCTTGTTCTAGTGCGTGTAGTTCATCTATGCGTTAGTTATGAAACCTAATAAAATCCGTCTTTGCTGAAATGCATGGAAGCTGAATGAGGCCACAAAGGAAGATGCCTATCCGTTACCGAGTATCGAAGGAATTTTTCACGAATGCCTAAGGCCAATATAATTTCAAAATTAGATTTAAAGGATGCATATTGGCAAATGGATTTAGAAAAAGATTCCAGGCCATTGACAGCGTTCACTATTCCTGGTAGACCACTGTACCAATTCAAGGTCATGCTATTTGGCCTGTGCAACGCGCCTTCCTTTCGTAAAGCTAGCTTGACTTTAAATATTGAGAAAAACCATTTTTGTTTAAAAGGAGTGAATTATTTAGGATAGTTAATCGGTAGTGGTGGTATCTGTACCGATTCCGCAAAAATTGAGTGTATTAGGAATTGGCCACCGCATAAAAACCTCAAACAAGTTCGATGATTCCTAGGTGTGTGTGGATGGTATCGTTGTTTTATTTCAAACAAAAATTTTGCTTGGCCCGCAGAGGCTCAAGAGGCGATGGGAAAAAAACTTAAAATGATACTCACTTCTGCACTGGTTTTACAAATCCCCGATTTTACCAAAAAAATTAATCTTGTCCTTGTCCAGTTATCGCCGGAAAATGAAGAAATGCCCCTCGCGTTTGTCAAAAAAGTTAAGTCGTGGTCAAAGAAATTATAGTGTAACATAGCGAGAATGCTTAGATGTTATCATGGCTATTGAAAAGTTTAGATGAACGGACCACTCCAGTCTATTGTGGCTGATGCGACAACCAAACGCAGCGGAATCGACGTGCAGGATAAGAATGTATGGTAGTTATGGGTTCCAGCTCGAATGTGAAACCAGCTTTTGATGCAAGCTCACGACAACGTCACCTCATATCACTGTGGAATGCAAAGGACCATAGAAAAGTTAAGAAGAAATCTTTACTGGCCTGGGTTGACAAACGACGTACGTAAAAAAGAAACAAACAAACGCCCCTAACTACGTGCTTCGGCCTCCAATGGGCTTACAATCCCCCACATGTCGACCGTTCCAAAGACTATATGTTGATTTATTAGGTCCGTAATCACGAAGTAAGAGTGGTCATGTTGGATTGTTAATTGTATTACACAATTTTAGTAAATTTCATTGGGTTCATCCCCTAAAGAAATTCACATCCTTGGCTATTTAGGTCTTTCTATTAAAACACGTGTTCCATTGCTTTGGAGTATCTGAAACTCTGGTTAGCGAGAATGGTACGCAGTTCAAAGACAATGATTTTAATGCGTTTATAACAAAACTTAGAATACGGCATGTATTTACGGTAATATATTCGCCCCAGAGCAACGCTGCAGAACGTGTGAATCGCTCTCTGTTAGCCACAATTCGTGCCTATCTCAAAACGGAACAAACAGAATGGGATGTAAATCTTTCGGCTATTTCGTGTGCATTACGTTCTTCATTGCATCAATCCTTAGATTCCTCTCCAAATAAAGCCCTATTTGGGTTAGACATGATAACACATGGCGGTGATTATCGACTCCTAAAACAATTATCCCTGTTAGAAGAGCCCATAATACCACATCAACATACCGACAACTTAGCATTGTTCCGCAAAGATGTTCAACATAACATTCGTCGAGCGTATGACCGTAATGTAGCGCAATGTAATTTACGGTGTAAGCCTGTATCCTTTAAGGATGGCCAAGAAGTCTTTCGAAGGAATTTTGGCCCTTAGCAAATTCTCACATGACTTCAACGCCAAATTAGGACCGAAATTTGGAAAATGTCAAATCAAGAAAAAACTTGGCAATAGTTTTAATCTCTTAAGGATTTATAAGGACGTGAAATAGGAACTTATCACGCAAAACATATTCGCATCTAATTCCCGCTAATCTTCCATCTACCATGTCATATTATAGTGTGTGTAATGGTCAGCACGCAACTTAAATCGTTTGCAACAAATTTGTCGCCTGCGCTGTAACGGACGAATAGTAAGCAAAGCAGTGCATTTGAGCACGCAAAAAGCTGAGCTTCGGAACATTCTCAAGGTTAGCGATAGATCGCTTAAGGGAGCTTGCAGCGCAGCCAACTTTGTTGTCTCCGCTTGCACCCGGCGATAATCCCAGCTAAAGCCCTCCTGCTTTTTAAAATTATTGCTACGTGCGGGTGCAAATTGAAAGTAAATCGTCGGTCGGCGAAAATTTACATAACACGTAGCGGCTGAAAAAATAAAATGAATTAAAATAGTGCCGAATTCTTGTAACACTAAAACAAGAGAGAGAAAAAAAATCTCACTAATTTAAAACAAAACAATAAATAAAGATAAAACAATTGTGAAAAAAGCGAACCAATACACATAATTATAACCGCCCCATATCTATCTTGTGAACGTGCCACGTATCATCACGTGCCCGGCCAGGACGACTGTAACCTAAGTCATCTGGAAGAAGAGAGGCATCGCCGCTGGACCCCTTCTGAAAGCTCCGGAAGCCATCAAGAAGTCCGCTGCCCCGATCGTGGACATTTCGCTACTGCTAAAACGGCCAGTGCGTTGCTCGCAATCGTTGCTTCAGTCGCTGCCTTTAGTGGTTTATCCCAAATTCGTTCTCCGTTCGTTTGTGTAAGAGCTGCAACTGCGATCGATACTGTTGTAGTTCTTATACACACATACGCAAAAAACAATAATTTTCGTCGTTTTTGGCGCGTCAAGCAAACTTAAGCTCCGCGCCAAATTTTCTTCGATTTCATTCGCGCAAATAACAAACATTGAGAAGTTTAACTATCTACTCACTGCTTAAAGGGTGCTGCACTGCGTGAAGGCATTTCCAGTCACCAATGAAAACTACGTGAAGGCATTAGAAAAATTGAAGTCACTGACAAGCCAGCATTGATATTTACATAGACAATATCGTCTATTTTTCAGTTTCAGTTCAGACTTGGGCTCAGTGCGTACAAGTACTGGAGCGTCATTGTCAATTCCTTTTGTCCAAAAGTACAACAATTAACCAAACGTATTCAAAACAGATTCGTAATCCTGGAAAAGGGCATAACTCGTCTTTCGCACTTGCTATCGCTACTTGTGCATTGTGCTCAAGCTCAACTCACAAATTGATGGCTTGCCGAAAATTTAAAGCATTGGATGAGCTGCAAGGTTTTGATGTCGTCTAACGTCACCGACTGTGTCTTAATTGCTTGTCTAATGGTCATCAAATGGCCGATTGTCCTTTAACAAATCGCTGTCGCCATTGTCAGAGATCGCACCACACTTTGTTACACAACAAGCTACGTTCCAGAACCAAGCTCTTCCCCAGCCACCGAAGCAGTAGCACACAACCATTCGCAAATCAAAAAACGTTATCAATCTCAGGTTCTTTTAGCCACGGCTATGGTCCTGGGCAGAGATTTAACTGGCACCTACAGACTGGGCCGTGCTCTACTGGACTCGTGTTCACAGGTGAATTTCGTCACCGACTCGTTTGCTCAGAAGCTTCGTCTAAAAAGAAAGAAATACAATGTGCAAATCAGCAGTATTGACCATGCACGTACAGACTTCACTTCTCTTACAACTACATCAATAAGGTCTCGTTTGAAGTTTCGTTAGATCTTTGCGTAACCTCGCATATCAGCCGGACATCGTATCGACATTTCACCATGGAAAATGCCAGAAAATAGTGTTCTGGCAGATGAGAAATTCTACCAGTCTCGACACATCGACATGCTCTTAGGAACAGAAGCATTCTTCGACATTCTGGCAGTGGGCCAAGTTAAACTTATATAGTTGTTGTTGTTATATTAACCATTACATTTTGTAGGTCAGTTGCGACGATTAGTGTAGATGCACGAACATCTAGAAAGTGTGCTGAACAATCGCAGCGAAGGAGCTTCTAGGACGAAACCGCCAGTGCAACACCGACAAGTTTATGCGGTGGAAGAACTTGAGATGGAAGCTGAGTCGAATTGCGAGGTTAATGGAGAAGAAGAGATCGCTGCTATTAATCGCTCAAATATTACTTGTTGGAATAGTGATGAGAAGGGACACGTATGGGAGAATTGTCTTGCCCAGCGCCGTATATATTGCTATGGTTGTGGTGCTCTAAACATGTATTAGCCACAATGCAATGTATATATTCATTGTTTGCGGGTTGACCTAAACAATGAATAGTTATCTAGCCGTGTACAGATACCATGTCTTAAATTATCTTATTTACGATGCTGCCTATGCTACTATGTGCTAATTGCAGGCCGCTCGATAGATGGTGTGAACATATTTCTAATCGCAACCCATTATTAGTATCCACTATTTTCAATAAGCGAAACGATTCGCGTTATTGTGCGGAAGTGTCGTTTCTAGAATTTATAGAACTTGGTCTGCTAGACACCGGTGCGAATATAAGTTGCATTGGGTCTTCACTGCCTAAGGAAAAATTTACTGATCTAGCCGAATTTAAGTCCCTGAAATCTTATATAAACACAGCTGATGGGAAAGCTCATGAGGTTCTTGGGGTTACTACCGTTCCAATGTCTTATAAGAAAATGACAAAACAAATGCAGCAGTATATAATTCCCTCCATCAAACAAAGAGTCATATTACGAATAGATTTTTGTACTAGCACCTAATGTGATTAGCGTTATGGAATTGCCCTATAAGCAGCCAGAGAAACCCCTCAGATCAGAAGAAGAATCAAATTCATATCTTTTGACAAATGTACAGTTACAACAGCTAGAAGTAGTGAACAACCTTTTCCCAAATTGTCAGGAAGGATTAGTCCGCACGAGTCTGATCCAACATCGCATCGACGTTGGAGAAGCACGACTGGTAAAACAGCTCTTTTACCCAGTTAGCCCAGCAGTTGAAAAACTGATTTACTCTGAAATAGCCTTGTTCTAGTGCGTGTAGTTCATCTATGCGTTTAGTTATGAAACCTAATAAAATCCGTCTTTGCTGAAATGCATGGAAGCTGAATGAGGCCACAAAGGAAGATGCCTATCCGTTACCGAGTATCGAAGGAATTTTTTCACGAATGCCTAAGGCCAATATAATTTCAAAATTAGATTTAAAGGATGCATATTGGCAAATAGATTTAGAAAAGATTCCAGGCCATTGACAGCGTTCACTATTCCTGGTAGACCACTGTACCAATTCAAGGTCATGCCATTTGGCCTGTGCAACGCGCCTTCCTTTCGTAAAGCTAGCTTGACTTTAAATATTGAGAAAAACCATTTTGTTTAAAAGGAGTGAATTATTTAGGATAGTTAATCGGTAGTGGTGGTATCTGTACCGATTCCGCAAAAATTGAGTGTATTAGGAATTGGCCACCGCATAAAAACCTCAAACAAGTTCGATGATTCCCTAGGTGTGTGTGGATGGTATCGTTGTTTTATTTCAAACAAAAATTTTGCTTGGCCCGCAGAGGCTCAAGAGGCGATGGAAAAAAACTTAAAATGATACTCACTTCTGCACTGGTTTTACAAATCCCCGATTTTACCAAAAAAATTAATCTTGTCCTTGTCCAGTTATCGCCGGAAAATGAAGAAATGCCTCTCGCGTTTGTCAAAAAAGTTAAGTCGTGGTCAAAGAAATTATAGTGTAACATAGCGAGAATGCTTAGATGTTATCATGGCTATTGAAAAGTTTAGATGAACGGACCACTCCAGTCTATTGTGGCTGATGCGACAACCAAACGCAGCGGAATCGACGTGCAGGATAAGAATGTATGGTAGTTATGGGTTCCAGCTCGAATGTGAAACCAGCTTTTGATGCAAGCTCACGACAACGTCACCTCATAATGCAAAGG
>JAEIFX010000594.1:0-10299 GCA_018904325.1 Drosophila murphyi | reverse complement strand
TATTAATATAGAAAATTTAAACGAAAAATTGCTTACTCTCATTTTATATGTATTTTTGCTTTAAATTCAAGTTTTTAACGTCTCAAAAGTGGAAGTAAAAATTTAATTCATTTATAAATTTATAAATATTAAATTTAATTTTGAATTAAATACATTTTTTATTTGGGATTTTGCTGTCGAAAATTATAGTTAACCAACGTAATTATGAATTTAATTTATTTTTTGTATATAATTTGATTCTGTTTCGACTGAGGGATAGTCGAAAATTATAATTTTAAAAATATTAAATATAAAAATGAATTTTTAATTTAATAAGCTTTATATTTTGACTAAATTAATAATTGGAAATTGACAATTAGCAATTAAAATTATCAATTGTAGGGTGCCGACTCAGATTGGCAGTCGTGATTAGATATGATGTTTTTAAATATCAATTGTAGTGTGACGATAGTGAAGCTCCATGAACATCGACACCAAATTGCAAATTTGCTTAGCGATAATAAAGTGTTCAACACGCGACTGGACGTTAAGACTAAATATACAGTGTTGTTAAATAGTGCAGCTGCATGCATATCGACTCACAATGGAAAGCCCCCTTTACGAAGTGGAATCTCCGGAACATTTCTTCTGCCACTGCCCAACACTTGCCAGGAAAAGACTGGAAATCCTGGGAAACTACTCCCTAATTGATTTATCGGAGATCCGACACATGAAACCGGCCAAGATAGCGAAATTCATCAACGCATCTGACTGGTCAAATGTTTGAATGTTAGAAATGCTTTGGAGGCACGACTGCAGGAGGAAACCCCCCTAGATCCCCTTTCGGTATCACAACGGGCCAAATGTTGCCTAAGTGTGTCAAAAAAAAACTTTCTAAATGTTTTTCAAGCATAAGGGAAACCGATCGTAAATAATACTGTTTCAATTTTAAGCTCACACTACAGAACATAAAGTGCTAAAAATAGGCTTTATTATTACATAAAACTAAAAATTGCATTTCTTTTAAAAAGTTCTTATAGCTAAAAATTTGTACATTTCCTAAGAAAAAAAATTATATGCCAGAGTCTGCCTCCTCTGGACATGAGCTTGCCTTTTGGAACACGTTTGATAAGACGCAGTATTTTTACATTTGTTGGTCCAACCGCGTCAGACTCAGATGACTTGCGACGCACAGCTTTAGCTGGTTGTGTTGGTGTCTGTGATGGGGCTGCTGGTGCTGTGCTGGTTGTCGTATCAGACTCGTTGGCATTATTCATGTTGCCAATGTCGTCCTCGAAATTTATTTGTTTTAATTTCGTGCTGATCAATTTCATATTGAGCTGATGCATCTCAATTGGTTCCTCCTTATTATGTGCGGGAGTTTGCAGCTCCACATTTCCATCATTTACCTAGGGCACAAATTCCATTAATATGTATATGCAGAAATAATACCAACTAATGTGGCACTTACCAGCAGCAGCATTGCCATCATATAGCGACATGCTGCGCCTCCTTCCTTATTCTGCATAACATTCGCGAGCGTCGCTTCTCCTCCTTGCTCGACGCATTTGTCTTCAACATCTTTCTTTAGATCCTCTATGCTTATGCTGAAATTTTGACGCTCATGTGCCATTTCCAGTATGGGCGCCATTCGGAGCTGCCAGACAATAATCTACAAAAAAATAAGAAAACGATTTACTGATTGAAACGAGCAAACACCTAAGCCACTATCCTGTGCTAACACTCTTGTGTTCTCTGTTGCCTACAATGGAATTTCAAGCAATTTCCCGATGGCATCCAAGTCCGTCTCATTTAATTCTGTTGTCGTGTCCAACGTATCTAGTGGCATTTCAGGCAATGTCCCGTCGGCACCTAAGTCCCCATTTGCTTCCGTTTTATTTGAAGTTGTGTCGATGGTGTCCATTGGAATTTCCGGCAATATCAGGTCCTTTTCCGCTTCCTCAACATCTGTTACTTGTTGAACTTCACCAGACTGCAAGGCAGTTTCGGTTGCGTTTAAGTCCAGTGGCTCATCAATGGCCACATCAACAATAATATCATCATCCGATGGCGAATGGACCATTTCCGCTCTAATCTCCTCCTGATCTTTGCCAGAATCATACGTGGGACGTCTGAAGCCAAGAAAGTCTGTAAAACAATAGAACTGCAAACTAACTGGATGTTCAAGTCACATAAAATTAATGTAACATACTAAATTCTGAATCAAATTCCAATTCTGAATGGTTGACAATAGGCACAATTCTTGGTGGTTTGGGCTTAGCCACTCGTCTGACTGGAATGCGCTGCGAAAGATGATTAATATGATTATCGTAATATTAATAAATTATAATAATAACAAATACTTACCGCTTGTTTAAATAATTGAAATTCGCTGGTTAGTTTAAAGAGACATTGTCTGAGTGGTAGTGTCCTGGGTAACTGAAAAATATTTAGATCGATTGGATTGTGAACCGCACGTGGCGCATTGACAATTTCCTCGGGCAGTTCATTGATGCCGCCCAGCGCAAGCATCTCGGCGTCGACGCGTACGCGTAGCCAGAACTAATACATCTGTTTAGATAATAAAGAAAATGTTTTTTGAATTGAATTTGATTGCAATAATCTTTTTTGTACTTCAAGTCACATCATTGAAATTTTATTTAGCATGTGCTCGACTCAGCCGAAAGAGGCAAAAGGAAGTGGAACCGGCGAAAGTGAGTGGGAAGAGAGAAGCGCCGCTAATCGGCGATAATCAGATAAGCACATTTCAAGCAGACAGCATGGCGGCGACGGGCGTCGGGATCTCGATAAACGAATTAAGCACATGGCATGCACATGCAACTGTATTTGAACTTACCCATTCTGATTGTTGCTGTCATCCTTGCTGGGATCGACTAAGAGCAGTTTGGATACTTGTTTCACCACCACCTGGTGCATGAGCTCCACACGAATTTCATAGATTTTGCAGCTGTATTGCAGCACGTTGCCGACGGCAGCCCACTTTGTGCGAGGCGCCACATTCGAGTTAAACCATTGATTCAAAAATTCTTCCAGATACTAAAGAATAATTGTCAAAGTGGATTGTTTTTCTATTAATTCATTTTTCCCTTACATAGCATAGCAACAACTGCAGTTCGGTTGCAAAATCTGTGTTCTTAGACACTTTCTCGATGACAAGAAGCAGATTTGACAGCTCCGGTGTCTCATGGTAAGACAAAATTGCTTTGGCCACATTGGAACCGGGTCGGTTTTTTGCCGTTTCCAACAGACTTTTGATTACTTCACTGGAAGTAGTGCTAGAGTTTGCAGAATCTGTAAACATTTCATTTGTGAATATGAAAAATTTGCCAAAATTTTATTGTTTTATATGCTAATATTTTATTTTTTATTAAAAGAAACGCTGAATTAATCACCCATCTGCGCTTAGCCGCCGGCGATGAGAGTTGTTCATGGCGAGAGCAGAGAAACAAGTGACCAACAGCAGACCAGACCCCAAAACGATCACACATAGCGCGTGCGTTTTGTGAACGGCAACAAAATCCTCCAAAGACGGCAAGTTTCGTTTAATTCTTGTCGAGTCGAGAATCCATTGTCTGACCCGCTACTACAAGGCAAACAGCGTCTTGTCACCGAATTGGAAATACGAGTCCAGCACAGCATCCGCTCTGGTTGCTTAAATTAGCTAAGCTTTTCTTTTTTTAACGCAAAGGAAATACAAATAACAAAAACCATAATGGTAGTTTTCGCTTAAATTAAGTATATTGTGTTTAGAAATATTTCTGCAAATTTATCAAGATAAATTCGCTATGGAATCGTTCAACTACTGCTGAAGTGCAAAGTGTGACCGATCATTAATATATTTTTTTTTTTTTTGGTGTATTTCAATACGTAACTCAGGCTGTGTTTATGCTTACAACAGCTAATGAAATGATTTAATTCGTAAACTTAAATCAGAATGGAACTGGAAGATAGCGCCGCAATACACGTGGAAGCCATCGAACTAATTTTAAATCATATACTTTACGTACGCGGCAGAAATATTTAAAAAACGCCGCGTTTACAACACGCCGGTTTTTATTATCGCCTTCCCCGGATTAAACTCGTATCTTGCAAATGTGCTGAAGACAGTGCAACATTTGCTGCAGCAACCAGCTCAGCAACACTTGCAGCTGGAAGTCATTGTGTATGCCACACAGTCGGCGCATCTGGAAAGCTATCTGCTGGAAATTCAACCCGTTGTCGAAAAGCAGCAGCAAAGACAGGATCAGTATTTAATCGAATATGAGCAACAATTGAGCGCTGCTCTGTACAAAATGGCGGAACGCGTTAAGCAATGTAACGAACCTATTTGCTAAGTTGTGTCTTAGCTAGGCTAAAACTCAGTCGAGCTGCAATTACCAAAATTGGGGAACAATGCCAAATTCATGGTGCAAATTCACACGACACAAACGGCTTTCATTCAAGTCAGCCAAGAAGCACTATATCAGGAATTTCCTGGCTGCAGGCGACTGAAAGTCCGCAGCAGCAGCTGGAATCACGTAAAATTTCCCTACTTCCGCTAGCAACAGTCGACAAAGTGGGCCTCAAAATAGAGGCACACATATCTAGTTGATTTTAATTGACTGATTACAAATCATCTATTATTATTTATAAATAATTAATTATAAGAATAACCCAAATGATCTTTACGACTCAGCTGGGACGAGAACCAAGTGTCCATATTTGAAAACCCAATAAAATGAAATGTTTTTTGAATTATTCTTGGATTATGAAAATTCTAATCCGTATTTATGTGGTAATGAAGGGGGCTGCATTTAAAAATGGTATATTAATGTTTAGGCATAAAACTACATTCATTTCAGAGCAATCCTTGTCGTGTAAGGTCCTCGAGTGTCTTGCAGGAAATTTCCAATCAAACTGTCTCAATCCCAAATAAAACAACAGTTTCAATGCCAGCAAGAGATGGCGAAGTCATAGGATTCTCTCAGTAGTCATGTGAATTTTAGCATGCAGCTTTTGCAATCATTTAACTATTTAGATATGTAATCTGCAATGATTTTGAGCAAGTCAATTGTATAGCGCGTACTAGTGCGTATATATTTTTAGCGAAATAGTCAAATGTCTCTTGCTATCGTGGGTGAAAAATAAAGTTTGCTCACAATTTTACCCAAAAAGCCAAATTGCTTATTGGTCATGTGACACGCACTAGACCCGAGCAATGTGCAAAAGCGAGACAACTGTGACAGCGAACACTCTATTGTGGACCCTGTCACACGACTGGACTGTTAAGGCACTGGCCAGCCGTGTCTTATCAAAGTCATTTAAATAAACTTACGAAAAAGTTAGAAACATTAAAATGCATATTTAAAGTTTGTGGCAACGTAACTTGCACCTGCTGATGAAGTCGTCGAATCAGCAATTAACGCTTAGAAATTTGAATGATGTACGAGCAACTAAAATCATGTGATTTGCTTAAGAGGCGTTTTCTTCGGTTTGGTTTCAAAAAACTCATGCAGCACTTGGCGCCCTTAATTTATGACCCTTTAATAAAAGAAAAAATGCATTATCATAATTGACTAATTAAACCACATTTTTTTATAGATCAAACATATGATGGCATTCATTGAGCAGGAGTTAGTGAAGTTAGTTTTCTTTGCCTGGTATGTATTTTATTTCATAATCGAATTCGTTGAGTCTTATTTTCCACCTTTGTAACTTCATGTTTGGCTTTTTTATGTTATTTAGCCATATGAGAGGTTTGTGATCGCTAAGTATTTCAAAATTTCTACCAAATAAATATGATCTGATTTTTGGTTGCCCATATTATTGCTAATAATTCTTTTTCTATTGCTGAGTAATTTATCTTCTGCTCGTTCAAAGTTCTGCTAGCATAACATATTGGTTTGTGATCCTGTGATAATACTGCTCCTAATGCATAATTACTTGCGTCTGTAGTAAGTGAGAATTTTTCTTGAAATCCGGATATACCAATATTGGGTCGGATACTATCAGTAACTTTAATTTCTCGAAGGCTTCTATGTATGTTTCATCTTTTTCATTTACTTTTGATCCTTTTTTTTAGCTTTATGGTCATTGGCAAAGTTGCGAACTTTGGCGAAATCTGGGATGAGCTTCCTGTAAAAACCGCATAATCCGAGGAATCTTTTGATTTCTTTGGGAGTCTTAGGAATTGGAAATTCCTTAACGGATTTTATTTTGATTGGATTAGGTTTTATTCCTTCTGTTGTTATTATGTGTCCTAGAAATTCAGTTTCTTTTTTCATGAATTCACACTTTACTAGTTGTAGTTTTAGATTTGCTTCTCTGAGCTTTCCAAAGAGTTTCTTTAATGCTAATATGTGTTCTTCCAATGAAGTGGAATACTCTATTATGTCATCCATATAAACTAGACAATGTTTGTGAATTAAGTCTCCCAGAAGATTATTCATGCACCGTTGAAAGGTTGCTGGTGCATTTTTCAAGCCAAATGGCATTCGTGTGTATTCGTCAATCTGACTTTGGTGAAATCCTTTGGCTAAATCGATTGTGGTGAAATATTGACATTTTCCGAGTTTGTCCAATATTTCATCCATTACAGGTATAGGAAACTTATCGCTAATTTTTTTTTTCGTTAAGGCCGCGATAGTCGACGACAATTCTATATTTTTTCTCTCCGGATGCATCTTCTTTTTTTTGTACGACCCAGATAGGAGAACAATAAGGTGAATTAGATGGTCGTAAAATGCCTTGGTGCATCATTTCTTTCATTTGCTTTTCAACTTCTTGGTCATAGCTTTGTGGATATTTATAAGGTTTTCGATAACAAGGGTCCTCATTCTTTGTATTGATAACGTGTTTTACAGTATTTGGGAAAGTCAAATTGTCACTCTCATTATACTGAATATCGTTAAATTCGAGCAAAACTCTTGTTAACTTTTCTTCTTTTTTTTCTTCTTTATTTAGATGTTCTAATCTAAATTGGTTACTTTCCACTAATTCATTTTCCAATGCGTATGCTGTATGTATATCTTGTATTAGTGGTGGGTCTTCATATTCTTCTTCTTTAGTTTCGTTTTCATATTCTTCTTTCTTATTTTCGTTGCTATATTCTTTTTTCTTATTTTCGTTAACATATTCTTTTTTCTTATTTTCGTTATTATACTTAAATAAAAATTGGAAATTATTAAGTCGAACAAACTCATCCTCGTAATTGATCTCGCTTTTACAATCCTTAAGGAACGTTCGGCCTAAGAGGATGTCAAAATTTTTTGAAAAATTATGTATGTAAAACTTCTGATCTGTAGGACAAAGCTTGCTAGGGGCTAAAGATATGCTAGTATTTAATTGTACTTCCCCACATATGGTGTGACAAGTAATATTTTCTGTGGAAGTTTCGTAGTTAAGTAGATTTTTATTCATTAAATTTACGGATGACCCTGTGTCTATTAGGCATCGCATTCGTATGTTATTCAAAATTATGTTTATGAATGGGGTTTTGGATTCCTTTCCGAGGCTGTTTGATGAAAATTTGCCTCCCAATCCATTTTTGATTGACCACTGTTATTGGGTCGTTGTCTTTTTTATGGGTTGGTTAGGTGGTCTATTATTATTATTATTTGATTGGTAATTCATAGGGTTGTGTATTCTGCCCTGATTTAATTTTTGCTGAAATTCATTATACAATGGTTCGTTAACCATTGGTTCATTTTTGGGGATACTGATTCCTATTAAAATTTTGCTGACTTCTAAAATTCTGATTATAATTGGGATTAAAATTTTGTTGACTCCTAAAATTCTGATTGTAATTGCGGTTAAAATTTTGTTGACTCCTAAAATTCTGATTGTAATTGGGTGTTAAAATTTTGATAAGTTCTTGGGTTCTGATTATAATTTTTATTGTAATATGTATTATTTATTTTTTCTGGAATGCGGTCCTCGTACAACCCTAATTCTTGGGCTACCGCTTTCAGTTTGTCAGTTGTGGATATGTCGTATCTTGCTAACTGCATATATAATCTGTCCGGTAGTCTCTTATTTATGACGTCACTAACTGTATTATTTAATGCATTAGTATACAATGTTTTATTTTCTAGGTTATTTTCTAGTGCTAATTTATTAGTTATCATATGTGATTTGTGCTCGAGTTGGTGAGTGTCTGAATGATGTTCTCATCGCGTCGCCATACAACTGCATCTGGATTGCGCTGTACAGTATGAGGATTTGGCGCGCATCACTAGTTGGGTAGAGTCGCATGATGAGATCAATCCGTTCGATAAAGTTGCCCAGATCGTCCATTTCTCCACCGAAGATGGGTGCTTGGCGGATTTGCCCGAGTGCCTGGTTTAATGATTCTGACATCGTTTTGTTGTAGATTTAATTCCTTTTTTTTTTTTTGTTGTTTGGTTCACTTTTTAGAAAAAAAAAGTTTTTCAAGGATCACGGGGTCCTTATGCGGATAACAGTTTCGCGAAACACTAGTACGTTTTCCTGAATGGAATAAAACGACGTTTCACAAAGTTAATCTGTTATCCTAACGGCTGCGCCAATTACGTTTTTGGAGAGTATTGTACCGGCTGCGCCAATTGAAAAAAAATCCGACAACGGTTTTTTAGGAATAATATAATTCTTTATTAAACAAAAAACACGTCTTCTCGGCTTCGTGTACAAAATAACTCTACTTATGTTAGTGGTTTAATCTATAAGGAAACCTCGCACTTGCTTCTATCTCATGGTCTGTTTATTGAGGGTCTCTTTTGCATTCCTTGTTTATGTTTATCTTATCTTGCTTGCTATGATTCTATTTAGAGAAAGTGCGTCTGCGATGTTGACATGCTGTATGATACTTTGACCTGCCATCTATGTAGGGGTCTCTTTTGATAGTTGCATTCTTTGCTTATGTTTATCTTATCTTGCTTGCTATGATTCTATTTAGAGAAAGTGCGTCTGCGATGTTGACATGCTGTATGATACTTTGACCTGCCATCTATGTAGGGGTCTTCTTTTGTTGCATTCTTTGTTTATGCTTATCTTATCTTGCTGCTATGATAAGCGTGAGTGTGGACATGAGAGATCTGCGTGATCTGGATATGTCACTATATATATAATGTTGACAGTTGGTAGCGGCTTCATTCTATCGATTTGTATTCCTTTGTGAACTGCGCATAACATATTTGTTAGCCGCACAATTTTGGCTCCTCATCCGATTCAGATTCTGAAAATTATAAGAAATAAACAAATTAGTTTTACACCACTTGCAAATATGGCACTAGGTTTGGCGGTTAGACTAAGAAGAACTTTTATTCAATGTATTCTTAAATTGTAGTATCGAGCGCAGTATCGATATCCCTGTTATTAACATTAGTAATCGGAATGTTCTATTGATCTTTTACATATTTTCAACATATTCAAATGATTTTGCTGTAGTCCTTCGATTTGCTGCCTTAGTTGGCACAGTTGGTTTTCAGACTTCCTTAGCTCAGCTTGCGCTGCGGAATCTTTGAGCGCACTATTGTCTATTAACTGGTCGTTGGCTTCTTGAAGTGCTCTGATTTCGGTTTGATGATGCTTCTCATTTGCCTTCAAGTCCTGATTTTGCCCGAAGAGCTCATCAATTTACAGCTTTTGTCTCTCATTTCTGTCTACATACTTTGCGTTACGCTGGACGCCGAATCGAATTCTTTTGGTTTAACTTTTGCAGCTCAAGGTAACGCATCTCAAAATCCTCCAGTTTAGCAAGTACCACTATCCACTGATATCTCGGCTCGATGCTCTGACTGGGCCGTCTGAATAGTGGAAGGAAGAATGTTTGTGTTGAGACATATTTGTATAAATAAACAGTTTTCAAATATTAAATGGATTCATTACATTTTTTTAAGTGCCACAAAATAATAAATACTGTGGAACTGTGTCTTTTATTCCAAACATTTTCCGACATACGTAAAGTAAATGCCTTTTAACTGCAGACCCATTCTAACTAGTGCTATCTCCAATTTTTGAGCAAACAATACATTTAAGCGTTACGCACCTCTTTCTCCATTATAAATTGGAGCTTCTGCTCTTCAAGAGTCGTCTCCACTTCGATCAATTGCTCATGCAACTGCCTATATGTCATTTGTAAAACAATCAATTCGCTATCCTTCTCCTGCGCCATAGTCTCGAATTGAGCCAGCAAATCCCTATGCTGCTCCTGCACTGTCTTTAACTAGAAATGAAAAAAAGGTAGTGAGTTGGCTGCTGTTTATTAATTGTTTGACAGATTACCTCGCCCAAGTTATCGATTTGTTTGTGCTGCACAGTTAGCTCAATTTCCGTTCTTAGGCA